>PVIR01002910.1:0-95732 GCA_004026965.1 Petromus typicus | reverse complement strand
AACCCTACAAAAAAAATAAAATACCATCAAAATAATGCTGGACTGAGTATTAACTTCTGAAAAAGCAGGCTTCAAAACTAAGATTATCAGAAGGAATAAGGAAAGGACATCATATATACTAAATAATTCATCAAAAATTTATGAAGACATGACAATTTTATATGAGGATACATCAAAACAGCATCAAAATTCATGAAACAAAAACCAATATAACTGAGAGGCAAAATAGGTAAAGCCACACTTACACTTGACAACTTCAATACTTCTCTCTCAGAAATCAATAGAACAAGTTGATAGGAAATCATTAAAGACACAAAAGACCTAAATAACACCGCCAAATAATTTAATCTATTAGATAGAACATTTCCAGGTAACAAAAATCCACAGGTTTTGCAAGTATACATGCAGCACTGAACAAAATAGGCAAAAACATTCTTTTAAGCTAATTAAAATCATGCATAGTGTATTATCTGATCTTGGCTTAAAATATTCCAGGCTTGAGAGAAATTAAGCTCCATATAAAGGAATGCAATCTCTCATGTACGTAATACAAGTAGTATCCATAAAGATAAGCCTCAACTGGAGATATCTTCATGAAAGTATAAGACACTAAAGACAATTTTATAGCAGGAAAATTAGAAAGGATGAAAAAAATCAGTTGGATATTTGGCAGTAGTAGAGGAGAAATTTGAATATGTTGAAGGCAGTTGGGGGAAATATTAGTAAGGAGAAGTGAATACAGATGGGAGTGATAATGTGATGGACGGGATTTTAGTAGAAACAAATGTGTTTCAGGCCCACATTGGAGAGATTAGCCTAAACTGATGCCATCGTAAATGGAAAGCAGTACACACAGATGACTGTGAGTACTGTTTTTATAGATTTGAATATTGAAATAACATACTGCTGCCCATCAAAGCTTTGACTTTAAATGCTTTTTATAAAGTAAGTTCTGGTGAGCTGAAAACAAAGTGGAAAAGTTCTGAGTTACACTTATGCGATAATATTTATACCAAGAATAAAAGTAGGCACTCCATTCTCAGAAATCAAAACTATTACAGACGCGGTAACCATTTACACCATCTGACATGTGTCAGGAACATGACATCATCGCAGAGTACATTTTTGTAATTTAAAAAGGGTGTAATTCTTGAAAAGCTTATCATATGTACTTTGTGGGTCAGCCTCACAGCTTTTCAAAAATCCACATTTTATCTTTGTATTTTAAATCCCACTCATCAAATCAATAATGCACTATAACTACAATGCATTATTAAAAATTTTCCAGAACTCTATGATCATATATGATATTTCAATCCCTTTCTACAAGTAAACTAATTCCTCTCACAGATTTTTTCCAAACAAAGGGTGACACATCATTGTTATTTCACAATGAGCTAAGACTTCAGAGTGTGAGTGGGTGTTAGGCAGAAAGTACATTGCTAACAAATAAAAAAATGTAGGTTGGAGTCCCACATACCATTTTTAAAAAGTCATGTCTGTTGCTCTCAATAACTCTCTGCTAAAAATGAAATATCACAGGATATAAAGTGTCAGAGAGGCAGTCAAGAGACTTCCTTCAACTTTGTCATTGCATAGAGTTAACTGATCCAATTGAAGTTGGAAGATTGTCTGGGGGTTTCTGATAAATGCTCTTTAAAAACTATGTAGCAGGAGGTTTTGAAGTGAGAAGATCTATCTATTAGCACAAGCTGTTCCATTGGAGGCATTTATAATTTGGTCAAACTAATTCTAGAAATAAATGTTCCTATCAGAAGTTGCATGCACTTGCCAACAAAATAAATGTAAAATAGCAGTAATGTGCAGAGAATATTGCCCTTTGTGAAATATAATTTTTATCAGATGCTATTAGAAATTCTAAGTAAGCCTAATTCCCATGTCATAGAACAGAGTACATAGGGGGGTCTTATCCTGGTCACAGAGACTCCAAGAAGTGGGGTCTTGTGGTCCTTGTTGGTATAGAGTCTGACAAAATCATATGCCCTTTGGTTGCAATGTGAATGACAGTCTGTGAAAACCACTAAATAAATTACACAGGCAAAACTCTGTTGGGAGAGATATGATGGTACCTTCTCATCAATAGTCTATGGTATATGATATCACGGTGCATAAATTGAAAGAGTCTTTTAGAATTAAATGTCCCTGCCACTGTCTGAGTGGCTTGCTTTCAGCAGTATCATAGTGGGAAACGCCCGACCTAGAACCACCTGCCGAATTCACTAAGCGTTGAAGCCTTGTTGGCCAAATGACCTTCTCGTGACCTTAATTTATGTCTGTACAAAATCATAACTACAAAAACTGACTCACTCACAAACTGTCAAGTGAATCACCCAAGAATATATACAGTAAAGCAATCTGTAAATTGCAAAGATCCATATCACTTTAAGGCCTTTTTATTATTAAGTAAAAGTGGGCAAAAGGTTAAATCTGCTGCAGATAGCAGGGCCCAAAGTGCGTAAAAGAAAAATCTCTTTTGGTCCTGCTTTGAGGAATTTTATCAGTCAGAACAGTTTTTACCAAACAGCTTTAATTCTGTGTGCTTCTTCAGAGAACTCGACCAAATAGTGCAATTCCTTTGAAAGAATAGATTTTCTACTATTATGACTTGTCAGGATTTGGTAGACCACAGCGATTAAGTGTGACTGGACTTTGGTGTGTTCATACATTTCAGTGGCTAGATTCTTTAAAAAGCTTATTTACTGGGACAAAGAGAATTGCACATCTTGCTTCTCAGAATGTCCAGTCACGCTAGCAGTGGAGCAGGAAGTGCGAACAGCTTGGCTTCGTGACGGCAGTGGATGGCCAGGAAGTGATAAAGGCACCACTGAACTTTTTTCTCCTAATAAACACTGGTTTCCTGTCAACAAATATTGATAATTTCTGATACATTTTAAAATTCTTCTTCAAAATGTTTCCCTTTCTGACATTTCTAAAGTTATACTTTTTTATATTGGCTATTATTCAAAGTGCTTGTCAATGAAGGTTACTAAAACATTACAAGGAAAAGACCCACAGTTTTTCAATGCCCCTGTGTTTAGAAATACATTGCTTTTATTCCTGCAGTGCAGAAGTTTTATGTTGGTACATGGACACGTTCTTTTGCAAAGATTTTGCTGCAATATTCTCACTTCTAACTGCCATAAGAGAATGTGTTTAACCTTCCACTGAGGGAAAGTAATGTGGTGCATCAAATAAGAATTTGCTATTGCTGAAGAACACTAGCAAAGACCCCGTGTGATAGACTTGGGGGCATGCTTTGGATAGTGAGATGAAGACTTAGGAAAAAAATAAATTCAATCCTCACTATTTCACATTAAAGGAATTAGCTCAGTTTCATAAGTTTTTATTGAATACTGACTACATGTCACCACCATTCTAAGCATTCAGATCTCATCAATTTTTTTAAAAAAGAAATGGTTCCTGATAGACATCTTGAGCAGAAGTTTGTAATATCCTGTGCTATGACCACTGCAGAGGATATGATGGAGATGGCAGATTCATGTTCAGCCTGACTTTGAGGGAAATGTAACTCAAGCTGATGACGTCTGAGTTTTATATTAAATGAGTAAATATTAACCCTGTCTGGAGAATACTGATAAAAGAAACACATTTGTGCTCATTGTGCAGTGCAAACAAAAATAGTGCAGAACTGCAAGAACCCAAACATGAGATGGAAGGTCAAGAGAAGAGGTTTGAGAAATAAGCAAAATTCTTTAGGGATGAATTGACTTTTCTGTTAAGAATCTAGGAACTAGGACTTTACCCACAGATACAGTTTCCAAATCTATCTTATGAACAATCTAACCTAGGACAGTTGTTTTTC
Organism: Petromus typicus; assembly: GCA_004026965.1. Taxonomy (NCBI): domain Eukaryota; kingdom Metazoa; phylum Chordata; class Mammalia; order Rodentia; family Petromuridae; genus Petromus; species Petromus typicus. The sequence goes on along the minus strand of PVIR01002910.1, from coordinate 91,888 downwards.
TTAATACACATTCCTTGCACTTTACCAGTTATTCATTCAGTAGGTCCAGTCTCCAAGTCTTCTGCAAAGGCCTTTTTCATCATTTCCATTATTCTGTTCCAAGGCTCTTGTTTATCTCATAACATCTCTTGCTTCGGACTTTTCCCCCATTTTGACTCACACCTTCAAACACATTCCTCAAAAAGGGTCAGTGAAAAATAAACTATGAATGTTTAAATATTGAAAAATCTTTCTTTTATACTCTCCTTTGGTCAGTGAGATGGAAACGGCCCCATGGATTTATGTCTTTAGCTTGTCTTCCTTTACACAAAGAGTCTGACCATTACCATCATGAAGTTTGATGTTCATGTTGCGAAATAGCTCATTCTCTTTCAACAATGAAGGTGTCAACATGCTTCTGACCAGTTTCAGCTTCTGAATTTTATCTTTCTGCCCTTTTCCTCTCTGATCTTGTCTCAGAAGTCAACCCACAGTTTAGCATTTCTCCTTCAAAAAGTCACTTTCATTTCTACAAACTATCATAAGGAATGCAAAATGTACAAGTGTTCTCTGTTTTCTTCCTTGAGTCAGAACTTTTTTACCACATCTTAAAAAATTAATAAATGAACTCTTAAACAAAGGAAGATTTTATTGTAGTCATTCACTGCTTAGAAGGCTCAATTGAAATACCATACTGACTTCCTCTAAATGTGCCTTCAATGTCCTTATCCTACTTCTTATTTAAAGTAATTTAGTTTTGGTTAGTGGATATGTAATGACTGCAAGTTAAATAAAGTGTTATTAACCTGCATTTTCTATGGCTTCCTTTTTTTTTTTTTTTTTTCCATAATGTAGACTAGAAGCTTTTTGTTTCTCAAAGAAGTTTGGATAAAAGAGTTGACCAGAGATTCACTGGTCTAATTTTAATTTTTTGAATCTTCATAAATTTCTCAATAGAGATGAATTGCTGATGTCTTTAATGATTGGCACCACAGAATTGAAAGAACTTCAAAAAACCCACTGCATCAATCATGCATGGCCGTTCTTTACTGAGGCACATGTTAAAGGATTTAACGGGTTCTTATGATGTGTGCACCTTCAAATTTTCAAGTATGATTTAAAAGAGCTCTCTAGGATATAATTAACTCAGAACTTAGAGCCCTGTGCATAATTTAGAAGCAATTACAGTTCAAGGAAATAATAAGCTAACTTTTCAAATTTAAACAAAAAACAATCTGGAAAAATAGAATTAATCACTGGCAATTACTGAGTTAAAATATCTAACTTATTACTTGAAGTACTCCCACATAATCATGCATTCAACTTTAACTGAGCCTGTAATTGTAATCATAATTAGGGATGTGCAGGTATTAAAACTCAAAAGATCATAAAACACATGAAGTTTCTATTTAAAGGAGGGGGGGAAAGCTACTTAAACTCCACCTCCAAAGTTGGTAATGCAGTTTAAAGCGCTTAGTTGAGCCTTGCAAGTTTTAGTCTTGTGGCAATTTGAAGTGATTTTTAGACAAAATGCAATTCTATGCAATTTTGTAAAGTAGGTTTAAAAAATATGTAGCAAGATTCCTATTTTTTCCCTTATGTACTTTTAGCATTTCTTCTGTAATCTTATTTAGAGATTAATTGCGTTTAAAAGCAACCAATATGCTAAATACAAATCCTTTGCTAGGTCGCATTTGTAGAGCATGGAATTAGCATCTTTTATTTGCTGCTGTGTTTAAAAATAAAAATAATTTGAAGATGCTCATCATATTCAAAGTAGGATTTCCTCCTTGATTAGTCCAAATGAATAAAAATTTTACTATACTTAACAGTAATGTTGAAGTTATCATTTCCTATGAATACTCACTAAGATTATGATATAAAAGGTTTTCCTTTTGCCAAAGGTAAAGAAAATTAAAAGAGTCAAAGTATATTGGAAACATTTATTCAGTAACAGGCATGATTTATTCTATTTTTAATTCATTTATATCAATCCCTATAAATTGAAGAAAAAACATCCTTACATACTTCTTTTGCTTCAGTTTTTCTTGTTGGTATATACGTGCACATTACTTACTGTATTACATGGTATATACGATCACATTACTAATGAGGATTTAGTTCATTTCTGTAATACATCTTAATACTGTTTCATCACATTTCCCCCTCTTTCTCCATATTCTTCCATCTCTTCATTCCCTTTCCGCTTGAGACAGACCCCTCTCTCTTTTATTATCTGTCTTTTATTTTGCTCTTCATTTACATTTTGGTTTTCTCATATAAGACAAGCCACATGATATTTAAGGTCATTTGTCTGACTTATTTTATTTAACATTATTGTGTCAAGCCACATTCATTTTCCAGTGACTCAGGTTGATCCTTTTTAATGATAGATCAGTATCCTATCATATGTACCCATGTCTTTATTGATTCATCTGTTAGTGGACATGGAGTTTGCTTTCAAGATTTAGCTACAATGAATTGTGCTGCTGTAAATATCAATGTGCATGTATCACTGAACTATGATGGCTTTCACTCTTTGGAGAAGATACCTGGAATTCTACTTAACAATAGTAAATTACTTTTTTTTTTTTTAGCTCTTTTGGGAAGACACCTATAGAAGAATACCTAGATCAAACAGACTTACTAGTTTCAGCACTTTGAGGAATCTCCTCCTAATGATTTCCACGGTGGCTGTATTAGTTTACATTCCCACAAACAATTTAGAAGAATTACTTTTCCACACAGCCTCCCTCACCAGAATTTATTATTTGATTTCTTCAATATGGCCACTCTTTCTCAGGTTAGATGAAATCTTGGAATTGTTTTGATTACAGCCAGTTACATTCTCTAACAGCCAGTTATGTTGAGCATTTCTTCATGTATTTGTTGGCTATTTGTATTTCATTTTGACAAGTGTCTACTTATTTCACTTGCAGTTTTTTTTTTGCTTTGTTTTGTTTTGCTTGTTTGTGTGTTTTTTGAGGCAGGGTCTCCTTTATGTAGTTCAGGCTGGCCCTGAGCTCAGCTTCAAATTCACAGAAATCCTTCTGCCTCTGCCTCCTAAATGCTGGGATTACAGGTGTGAGCCACCATGCCCAACACTGTAGTACGTGGTACTGATTGCTGGTGAGCGTGCCTCGATGCCCAGTATTGTATGTGGTAACCGGGGATTGAACCCGGGTCTTTGTGCTTGCAAGGCAAGACTTGCCTATGTTTTAACTGAGTCTTTTATTTGGGGCTTTATTTTATTTAGTTCTTTATATATCCTAGATGTTAATCTCTTGTCTGTAAGTTTATCTCTTATGCTAATTGCAATTGAGTCTCAAATTCAGGTAGCAAGAGTCCAAAATGCTTCTGCCAAGTCTGTATATTATTCCTTTTGTTATTCAGTTATTCTGCAAATTCTAAGTTGAATTTTGAAAATTTTATTCTGCATATCATTGTCAGTAAACATTAGAAACAACAACTACACCAACCACTAAACTGTTCTTCTATAAAAAGTCAAAATTTAAATTAGAAAGGCATTTTTAAATATAAGCTTTTTTATTTATATTATTTGGCATATTGTAGGCAACACCAAATGGTTTCAGAATTTCAGAATGAAGGTAGTAACACATTAATATAAAAGATGAGAATAATTTTTAGTTAAAAAGCTACACAAATAACAAACAAAAATTATATTTAAAAAAGTTTGTAGAACCATCAGAAGAACTGGACAATGTCAGTGCTAGTAAAGAATTACCAACTTGGGGCTTTGGGACATAAAAATAGTTGTAGTAAGTAGAATCTAAAAAATGGTTTGGAAAAAATGAAAATGTAAAAACCAAACATGCAGATGGCATATTATCTGCAGTGAGTAACTGGGCCATGATGAACCAGGTAGGGGCCGTTTCTTTCCTGGTCCCAATAACCCACGGTGAAGTTGGTGGGACCGTATTTTCTTAGAGTTGATGTCACTGATTACAAATGTCATCAAACCGGTCCATTGAATTTCAGGCTTGACAAATATATTTCTTTTTGTACAGCTCTTAATGCAAATTTTCCTAGAAAGAAGAAGATATGCTGTCCAAGTATAAGTTGTCTTTTAAATGATATAAATATCTCACTCTAAAGGAAAAATGAATATAGATTCTTACTTTTACAGCCAACTCTTGTAATTCTACTTATGGAATACTAGCACCATCAAATCAATTTGATCCATCTACTGACAAAATATGGGTTTCTCAGCCTCAGATCAGGGACCTACACCGACATTATCATCTGGTAAGGCCCATAGCAAAGTTAGCTGGACATTTCTGTCAATATGCTAGATTTCCTCATAGGCCATCTAACTTCATATGTTTGAGATTATATTCCATGGTGTAATGAACTTTTAACTTTGATATTTGTGCTTTGTAATATTTGTTTAGTCAACATAAATAAATTGTATGTTTGTAAAAGAAATTAAAAAAATATTGTCATATTTATTCTCTGTAGCCAGTCAGTTCTCATCTATATATGCTACATGCCAGGCACTAGTTTAAGAATTCTGTTAAGTAGTACTTCATTTAATCTATACAGCTGTTCATTTTTCCTTTTCATCCTCACCTTTTTCCTTCTTTTTTTGGGGGGGTTGTTTGTTTGTTTGTTTGTTTGTTTAATTGAAATCTTTATTGGTACATTACATATACACATCATAATTTCACTCCACAATGGGTATTTGTACCAGTATAAGACACAACTTAATTCTCATTTTTCCCCATAGCCCTACCCACCCAACCACCCCCTATATATATACTCCTTCTTCTTCTTTTTTTTTTTTTTTTATGCTCCTCATCTCTGTCTCATTGCTTTAGGAAAAAATATAAACATGAAATGGATGATGTTTAAAGAATTTCTCAGAATTACATAGTTGCGATAGAAATCAGAAGCAGAGCTCATGCACTATATGGAGTTTCTTGGTAGGCAGAGAAATTAATCTCACCAACACGTCCAACTTTAAATGGTGAATGGCATGATGAAAGTAACATAAATAATCCTCATGCCAGAGGAAATAGTGTGAAGTAAGTCCAGCTATAGAAGCAGTGGATACACAAACAAGGCCTTTTGTGTCAAGGTTTGGAAGGAGACGCTAGAATTTAATGAGAAAGCACCTCTTTGAAGGTGTCACTCACTGCAGAGTGGAGACAGGAATTGAAAACATCGGTCAGTGTGAAAGGACATTTTAGAAAGAACTTTTTGAGTGATACCTATACTGACGGCTGTTGTAGAGAAGCCCTGCTGACGCTTGGATGGTAATCTAGCATCTTACATCTTCACTGTATTTAATTATGAATTCTAACCATTTCTTAGCAGAGCCCGTAAGATTTCCTACAAATAAGACCATTTCATCAGCAAACAGATAATTTGACTTCCTCCTTTCCAACTTGGATGATTTTTATTCTTTTCTGTGGCCTAATTACTGGGAAGTCTTGCCAGGACTTTGGTATTATGTTTGCATGGCACTGGTGGAAGAGGGTAAATTTCTCTTATTTCGGATCTTAAAGGAAAATCTTAAAACTTTTCTTCATTCAATATAATAGCAGTTATCTGTATATGGATTTTATTATGTTGAAATATGCTATTTCTATACCAAATTTGTTGACTTTTTATCATGAAGAGATACTGAATATTTTTCTGTTTTTGCTGTATCTATTTAAATGATCAGATGATTTTTGTTCTTTATTTTGTTCATAAAGTATATCATGTATACTTGCATAGGTTAACCCACCACTGGGATGAATCCCACTTCACAATAGTGGATGATCTTTCTCATTAGTTCTCTGTATCATTTTGCTTCTTTTTATAGAATTCCTTTTTTGGCTAATGACCCTATGGTCCAATCAGTTTCCCAACCTAGAAACCTAGCCTTTACCCCATCTATTCTATCTCTACCCTACTTACCACAAGGAAATTATCCTTCCCCTGGCTTTTCATGGATATTCATCCACATCACTTCCTGTTCTCATTCCCCACCCTCTGCCATGGCCTCCTCCTCTCTTTATTTCTCATTGGATCATGAACCAGTCCTCTACCTCCATCTCCTTGCCTGCCATGTGGTCATTTTTACTGCCTCACTCTTCTGCCTGAAACTTTCTATCAGCTTTTCAGTGCTCCCAGAAAAATACCTTGGTAAAGGCCAGAAGGACCTCATAACTCATTGAGAAGCAATATGCTAAGCAGTTAAGGAAACAGCCTTTGGAATCCCACAGTTCTGGGTTGAATTATGACTTCATCATTTACCAGCCGAGCGATCTTAGAAACATAACTCATCTGTGTCTCAGTTTCCCCATTCACAAAATGGAAATGATAATCTCACAGAGCCCTTGAGAATTTAGATTATATGTGAAGCTTCTCACAGAACTTTGTACCAAGTAGAGTAAATGCTACATAAGTAGTGGAGGTTGTCACTGATGCAGCTGTGATTGTGATGAAGTAACTGGTCTCCAATGCCTCCTTTGAGTCCTGTCTTGCTGCCCCAGTTGTCCTCTGTCTCCTCCCTTCTCCGTCTGTCTTCTCTACTCCAAGGGAGAGAGATCTCTCCTCATTCTCTGAGCACGCCCATCTCTAGCACAGCTCCAGAGCTCTCCATGTGTCACTGTGTCTGCCTGGATTCTCCCTTTCTACATCCTCCAAATTCCCATTCTTTTGAAAGACCTGATTCAACACCATGTCTTCTGTGAAGGCTTTTCAATCGTGTTCCCTCCATAACCATACTCAGTTCACATTTGCATTATAGGTACAAGAGTAGAGTATGGTCTTGTCAGAGATGATCTATTTTACCAGAAACTGAATTAACTTCTGTGAGTGACAAAGTAACAATTTCAAAATTAAGCACTCTGTGGAACCACAATATGTTTTATTGCAATTTATGAGAATAAAAGGGCCGGGGTTTAGCCCAGTGGTTCTGGCGCCTGTCTTGCAAGCACAAGGAACCGGGTTTGATCTCCGGTTAACCATATACAATACTAGGTGTGGAGAACTCATGCCCAGCAGCAATCAGTGCCACATACCGTAGTGCCGGGCATGGTGGCTCATGCCTGTAATCCCAGAACTCAGGAGGCAGAGGCAGGAGGATTGCTGTGATGTGAGTTTGAGGCTGAGGTCAGGGCCAGCCTGGACTACAGAGTTAGACCCTGTCGAGAGAGAGAGAGAGAGAGAGAGAGAGAGAGAGAATAAAAACACCTAAGCAGAATGATCAGATATGGCTTAGGTGGGCTTCTTTTACTGAATCCTTAAAATAAATTTTTCACCTCCCACCCCAGCTTCTTGGAGGACTATACAGTCACCCTGTATACATTATCTGCAATATACTCTTCCCACCCTTGCTTGGATCCTTATAAACACTGCCCCTAACAAAACTGAACTCTGTCATAGCACAATGACAAGGTGGAAATGGAGGTTTCCAGTAGCACTCTCTGTAGATACATACTGAGAATGAAAGGAATGCGTCAGCCGATCTGCTACTGATCCCCCCATTTTGGTGTCATGATGTCAAATGTGGCTGTAAGACAGCTTGAACTCTGTAGGTCATTCCATAAATTCCCTGCTCACGTGTACTGGATGACAACTGTGAAAAGACATTTTATTTGTTTGTCTGTCATTTCTAGTAGTGGACAAAAGCAAGATGGCATGTGTTGTTTTTCTACCACCACCTCGACCAGTAGACAAGTGATTACCTTCAGGCACGCTGCAAAGGTGGGTGCCAGACAGAGTGACTTCTCAGGACGGAAAGGACTTTCTCAGTCACCTAGCAGGCTGGGGGGTATTTTGCAACAATTGTCTTTGTAGGCACCGAGTTCCTTTAAACATCATTCTAAGAGAAACATGTGCCTCCCTCCTTATTCTCTCTTTGCTTCCTCTTTCTTGTTGCCTGCTTGGTGATGTTCCTTTCTGTTTTCCTTTTTGTAAAAATTAGAGTAGATATCTCCCTATGGAATTAAATTATAGATTTACAGATAGATTAAAGATTTAGCTGGGCATGGTGGCTCACACCTGTAATACTAGCACTCGGGAGGCAGAGGCAGGAGGATTGCTGAGATGTGAGTTTGAGGCTGAGCTCAGGGCCAGCCTGAACCACAAAGTGAGATCCTGTCTCAAAAAAAAAAAAAAAAAAAAAAAAAAAAAAAAAAAAAAAAAAAAAAAAAAAAAAAAAAAAAAAAAAAAAAAAAAAAAAAAAAAAAAAAAAAAAAAAAACCAAAGATTTACATATAGATTGCTAAAAACCACTTTTTCATGGTTCACCGAGAGAAGAACATTCCGTGGGTTTTCAAAGACTGAGATTTTTCTAATAGCAAAAGATTTAGAAACAATTGGAGATGGTTTAAGAATGTCAGCCAATTGCTGATTGTGGCTTGAACAGCAAGTTTGTTTGGAACGTTAGATTTACACAGTGTAATAATGTGACTCTGAAAGCTACTGACTCCACAACCCTCTGCAGTATGAGTTTTATGGCCAGCAGTTCACTTGCTTCAGGAAAGCCCATAGCACATAGTAGAATAAGTGTATGTCTTCCTTATTATAGTTATTTAAAATAATAATAGCTTTAAAAAGTAAATACCTCTGAGTACTAAAGAAATGCATCAAGTGCTTAATATATTACCATTCTGAATGTCTAATATATTGTCCCACTGAATATAAACAACCCCCCCCCCAACCAACTACCTGGCTCAGGTCAGACAGATGAAGCCTTGTGAAAGCCAGGGGTGCTGGAAATCACATTCCTGCTACTTCTCCCAGCTTCTTGCCACCGAAGGTGAAGAGAATATGACCTCACTCTAAAAGGAATTATTTTATTTCATTTTACAAAGGTCTATTATTTGATGCTTTGTTGCAGCCTATATTCTTCTATTTCTTTCCCGACAGATATTTTTCAGTCATGAATTTCAAGGAAAGAAAGATTAACAGCAGAATATAAATCATGTAGCTCTACTTAAATTCAAAGAATTTTTTGAGATCTAAACTTCTTTCATATGGCTTTTGTTTATGAGAAAGCATGGGCTCATTTGTTCTGAGTTTAGCTTTTGTGTTTTACATTCTGCAGTGAAGCACAATTCTAGGGCTTTTGTAATACAGATTTAACAAATATTTGTGGATGATGATGATAATGATGTTTCTGTGAATGATATTAGAAAGAGCATTTGTGGAATACATTATTTTAAAATGTTTTGATCTGTATGATCTCTTTTAATATTGTAATAAGTTTAAGAACAAGATGCATTGAGTTCTGTTTTATGCATACAGAAAGTAACTCAAATCTGTAAAAGACCTTGCTTAAGGTCATATACCTAATAAGAGACAGAACTGGAGAAGCCAGATTGTCTGACTCCAAAGGCAATTTTACTATAGTAAATGACTGATCCAAAGATAAAGGAAAAGTAGTTATCAGTTTGCAATGCCTTTCAGTAATGGTAACAGAGACTCACTCATCATGACTTAACCAAATAAGAGAATATTGTTTGCACAGACAACACCCAAAGCTGACCAACCCAAAACTCACCTGGTGGATCAAGGAAGTCAGTAGGGAATAATGAATAATCCAACTTCTCACTGATTCTCTTTAGGATTTGTCCTCAATCCTTGCAGTCACAGGATGCATCCTCCCCAACCATCAATCCTTCACTCCAGAAAACAGTGACAAAAACAAAAGGCAAAGACTATGTGCTAGTGAATCTGTCCCATTTTAACAGGTGAATAATAGCTGTCCCAACAATGTCTCCTAGAGAGTTCCATTGACTCACTGGGGCAGCATGAGTGACTCTTTTATTATAAGCTACATAAACTGACATCACCACAAATAAGGTTGTTAGATGGCACTTTCTTGCACAAAAACAGAGCAGAAAATTGTGAATAGAAGTCAGTTTTTAAAAAAAGATCAGCTAGAAATACATGAAATATTCTTTCTATAGAAATATACATTGGACAATTATATAAAAAGGATCATAGGAGAGCTTTTTACTCAATAATTTTAGTACATGTCTTGTCAATCCCCTTATTGGTCTAATTATTTAGATACTGAAAAGCAGAATTCTATTGATACCTAGCCTATTCCATTTAGGACATTCAAGTACATCATAAAGATCCAATAAGACTGATAGTTATTTTGCTTTCCAGAAGACTTCTGAAGTAATCTATGGTTTGATCCATACCTAAATCATCAAAAATATTGGAAAATTGGGCCTTACCTCCTCCTGACATTGTTAGATAGAAATACTTGTCATACTTCTTTGGTGATAGGAGGGGGAAAAAGGAGAAAAAGGGAGAGACAAGATGACTAAGTTTACATAAAAAGTCTTGCTAACTGGGAAGGTTACATAAAGAAATAACACCCAGAATTATCCAAATACAATGAACTTTCTTATGAATTTCCTTTCATCTTCAGCAGAGATCTAAAGATATATTCCATCTCTGTACCTGCGATATACCTAGGTGTGTGCACATCACTATGTGTACTATATATTGTAGAGAACAGATAATGAAAGGAAACTGGAATGCCTCCTCACCCCGGGATCAAATTTAACAACACGAAGCAGAAAGGCACTGTGGACTGCGGGGTAAAAATGAGAGATTCACTCAACCTTGTGCATCAACCTGTATTTCTAAGATCACCTGTGAAGCTGTACCAGACTGTTCTTTATAGCAGTCGGTACATCCCTGTGTTAACATCTGCTTCACTGCATTTAATTATCAGTGTACATATTTGTCTTTTCTACCAGAATGTGAATTTCCTGAAGAGAAACAATATCTTGTACATCCTGAAACCTGCTTATTCCGGCCTCCTGAAATGGCTGAATCAACCCAATAATAAATTCTACTCTTTTACTTATATTTTCTACATTATTTTTCTACTCTTTTTTTCTTCCCTATAGAAGTGTTTTTCAACAACTCACAGATGTTTTCCAAGGTATCTGCATCACCCACTTTTAAGCACTTCCCGTATTTTATTCATCAGTATACAGCTGGGCAATGGGAACATTTTCTGGCACATAGCAGGCACAATAAACCATCATTAAATTAATGCATGAAAGATAATATATAAAAAATATTTCATATTATTAACTGAAGTGCCCTTAATTATATTTCTGGAGTAATGTGTATGCAATGAAGGTAGTGTTGTCTCAGCCAACAGAGGAAGACAGTACATTGTAAAGAGAAAAAGTTAGAACTTCCAGAAATATAGTTTGTACCCATAAACATAGTAGAATAGTGGTCCCCAACTCTGAGAGCATGTAAGCCTTAAATGATTCTGGCATCTGAGCTGAGAAGAATAATTTCTAATAGTCCTATATGCTTTCGTGTGTAAGCAAAGCTGAGGAGTGCAGCTGATCACTGTGTGGCATCAATCCATGTGCAGCTACTCTCAGCATTCATAGACTTCCTGTATAATCAGGAACTTCTCAAGTGAAGGGGTTGTATAATGATACTGAAATTGAATAGTAAAGATAAACTTTATTTCAAACTCCAGTATTGGAAAGATCTCCAAATACCCCCATTTCTGATAGTAGGTTTCCTAATAGGCCTCTTTTTTCCCCCCTACTCTATTACCATTTTCAAAATCAAATGTTACCAAAGACTTGAGGCTCCTTCACTATATAAGAAAACACTGAGAATATCCTAAACCTCTTCTGTGATATCAGTTCTTAATTAGTTACTCAAAGAAGTTAATATTGGAGTGGATATCAAATAATATAATTTCTACTTTACATATTTAAGTGACTGAGCTCTCAGTTGAAATAAGGTAGTCTTGAGTTTTATCTTTTATCTCTGCAGAGCACAATCATTTCAAGACTTGTTTCAGAAGAGAATCTACAGAACTCCAATAAAATAAAATATATTTTGTAGTGAAAGCAAAAACCAGCTTGCCAGTCAAGAGGGCTGAGTTCAAATCTCCCCTTCACCACTATGTAGCTGTGGGGCTAATGAAATTTCTTTTCTCTGGGCCTCATTCTCAGCAGGTAGGAAGAGAGCTCAAGTCTCTTGTAGTTTTATGCTATAATACTCTGAGTAGGATAGAATGAAGGAAACAAGATAAGAGACAGCAGAAAAGTGCTAGAAAAGAAAGGGTCCCATGGGCCAAAGCTATGATTCTAAAAGCCGTGGGGATGGAGAGCTACATTCACTAGACATCTAGTTGTCAGGGAGTCAAGCTTCTGCTACATATCATAACCATCTTTTTTTTAAAAAAAATTGTTATTCTCATTACTTGAGCTTGAAATTTAACAAAAACCCAGAGTAGCTAAAATTATTAGGAGATAGAAAGAATAACCTATATGGAAGCAGAAGTAGGTTATTTTACTAACTGAAAGAAAATTCCAGAAAATATTTCTCCAAACGTCCTTAGTGCATGCAAAACTTTAATGGGGATTGGAAATTGACTGTTCTCCTGTGAAGAAAACAGAATACACAACAGTACATGTCCAACACCAAGGAGAATTAGGTTAGACTCAAGGACCACACCGAAAGTTCCACTTGGAAACATTACATAAAGAACTCTCCATCTCTACAATCTTTAAGATAGATTTTTGGCATCAGCATAGTTAGGGATGAAACTAAACCAGGTAACCCTTTCAAGACTCTTTTGGATATGAAATTCAATTTTAAGAGAAATTCCTTTAAAATAAATGAGAAAGCATCTATTTAGTTATGCAGAATAAAAGAATTTCAATTGCCTTTTGCCCAAAGCATATTTAAATTCTTAGCCTCAAGAAAGCTACAATGGTAATCATAAAAAATTCAAGAGTATTCATTTCTCATTTCATTACTCTAAAACCACTAACTAAATCCTACCTATTTCTATAGGCTAAAAATAGCTACTAAAGGAGCAATATCTATTAGATTAATAATCACTAATAGCTCTTAACAGGATTAAGAGTATTGAAAGATCACACTGTTACATAGCTGGATACAAAGAGTAATTTCTGAAAGAATGTGTTAAGTCATATATATCACAGACATTTTCTTATAGGGATTAGTGCTAAGGCCTCTGCTTACAAAAAAAAATAGAAAAGAAGCAAAAACGTCTAAGGGGCGTGAATGCAGAAGGCTATAAAATGATGCCCCCAAGAATTTGGAAATGAGAGAATAAGACTCTCTGAGTGTTAAACTGAGCTATCAAAGCACAATGAAGCAGAATGATACCAAGATGCCTCAGAGGGACAGGATGGCTCTTGGGTCTGCAGGCTTGACTGAGACCAGATTAAACGTATGAACATTTCTAACGATAGCACATTTTACTCACTAGAAGATTGGTCAGTTATATAAAGAAAGTGAATGGTAGAACCTGGGCATTGTTGGGGAAACAGCATTATTGGGTTATCCTAAACTTCCCGTGTAGATGTAGAAAGGAGGGCAGGTGTGTGCTCCTCTTTCCATGTTGATTGATGCTTTGGCGTGTATTCCAGGTTTTTGTAGTAGAAAGAAGCAGACTGAGCTTATTTGACACAGGCCCATCTGATTCATCTCTGATGTCACCAGCGCCCACCACAATACCAAACAATGATGAGAGCATTATTTCCATTGAATTAATAGCCCTGAGATCTATGAGAGAGAACCAATGGGCCTTGAGATGCATAATGTAGGAATGCAGGGCCACAACTGAGCCACTGATTGTTAGGATTATCAATATAATAATTTGAGCAGTGCTTTCAGCAATTCCGTTTTGGTTTCCAAAAAAGAGTTCGAACAAAAGAGGATCTGCATAGAGGAAAATGTGCACCACATAGCAGAATGTGATGAATTTTTTAAAGGCACAGTGGCAACCATGATGAAAATTTAAAAATCAAGGTTCAGTTCTTCCTATAACCAGCCCTGTGAACTTTGATAGACTTTCACACTTTCCCCATAATTAAACTCAGGTTGTGGAAATAGATAATCACTAATGTCCTTCTAGGACCAAGATATTTTTATTAAGGGGAAGAAGAAATGATAGGTAAGGTAGATAAAAACGTTAAGGTTTCCACCAGCAACTAGCACCAACTGGCAACATAATTTCTAACTATATCATGCAAAGTTTGCTATAGAAAATGTTTTGAGGGCCGGGGATTTAGCTCAGTGTTTCCAGCACCTGACTTGCAAGCCAAGGGCCTAGGTTAGATTTCGTGGCAACCACATACAGTACTGGGTATGGAAGTCATGCCCAGCAGCAACCAGTAGTACCACATACCACAGTGCCAGGTGTGATGGCTCACATCTGTAATCCCAACACTCAGGAGGCAGAGGCAGGAGGATTGCTGTGATGTAAGTTTGAGGCTGAGCTAAGGGCCTGAACTATAAAGCGAGACCCTGTCTCAAAAAAAAAAAATGGTTTGATAGTTCTATCATTTATTACATATATATTCCGTGTTTTTAAAGTTCATTTAAGTATTTGTAAGAGTAGTTTGCTTTATTATATTGATTATGCATGCTTTACGTGAGTATGTATAATTCTGTATATATAACTATGTATAATCATATTTAAGTAGATTTATGCTTAACAATATGTAATAAGTAATTAAAGGGTTAAAAATATGCAAGTAAGAAAGTACACATGATCAGGCTTCTAAATTCTTCAATCTTTACTGCTAATTCTGACTGTTAGATTTTGAACTATTTTTGCTTCATGTCTTCTTGTTCACAACAAATATTACAGCTTTGTTTGAATTTATGGGGCTCAAAATTTGACATTACTTTGGTAACAACCTATATCTCTATATGGAAATGTAGACATTATATCTTATAGGTTTGCTTTTATCTGAATATCCAAATATCATAATGGATTTGCATGTTGGCATGTCTTAAAACAGTTCTCTTACTTCCAATCTTCATAATAGCACAAATGACTTTAACTCATATTTTACAGTAAGCATTACCAAAAAAAGCCAGTTTCCCATATTGTCACATATCCTCTTAATTATTTAAATGGTAGCAATTATTTAGATGGTAATTGAGAGGTTTAAGTTTAACACTCTGAGATGTCACCACACTTGTGGTGGGAATGTGTACCATGCAGTACCTCACAAGGGCTTTGTATAAGTGGCACACTCTGTTAGTTTTATTATTAAATACTTCCTATTTTATGCTATTTTAAAATAACTGTTAGAATTAAAATGTATGAAGTTTTATTACTTGTATATTGAGATACTGATTTGCCTATTGTTATCATGCCATGCAAAATTTCTAAACTCTATAGTAGCAGCCTCTCTCTCTATCTCTCTCTCTCTCTCTCTCTCTCTCTCTCTCTCTCTCTCTCTCTCCCTCTTTCATGTTTTGGTAATTGCTTAGGATTTTCTTCATAAACAATTATGTGACCTGAAAATAACAGGTCAATGAAAAACAGATCAATAAAAATGACAATTTTATTCTTCCTTTCCAACATGAGTTGTTTCTCCACTGTACTGGCTTGTTTAACACTAAATAAAACTGTCAAAACTGAGTAGTTGGATATGTTGAAGACCTTAAAAGAAAGAGATTTAATCTTCTCACTTGAGGGTGCAAATGTTCTCTTCCATCGTTAGTTTGCAAAGAATCTGTATGAGGATGATGGATTATTTATGAAGATTTTTCTATGTCTATTAAAATAATTACATTTGTTTTTCTTTTTGGAAGTCTATTAATACATTGAATTACATTGGTTAATTTTCAAATGGTAAGATAATTTAGCATTCAGGAGAGAGTCTATGTTTGGGCATGATATATTATCATTGTTATGTACTGATGGATTTATTTGCTACAATATTGCTAAGTACCTTGATGAGTCAAATTTCATGAGGGCCATTGCTCTGCAGTTTTCCTCTGCTGCAGGGTGTTCTGGAGTAGACATGATGATATCCTTACAGAGTATGTTGGGAAATACCCTGCCTTCTTCATCTTATAAAAAACGTTATATAAAGGATATTGTTTTCTTCTTCAAGTTTTGGTAGTTTGTGGCTGTCAGGTCCTTTATATATGCCAAGTTGTCAAATTTATTACCAAAAAGTTTTCTTAAGTAGAATTCTCTTATTTTACTTTCTGTGCCTAGATTATCTGTTTTGATATCACCTCTCATTTCTAATACAGGTGCTTTCTTTTTGTTCCTGATCAGTGTGACTACTGGTTTTATCTTACTTATCCTCTCAGAAATCAGTCTTTGGATTTTATTGGTTTTCTTTACTATTTTCCATTTCCTATTTTATTGATTTCTACTTTAACATTAATGTTTACATCTTCTACTTACTTTAAGTTTCTTTGTCTCTACTTTTTCTGGATTCTTAACATAAAAGCTGGAATTTTTTTTCTTATCTAACGTGGACAAGATGTAATTGTAAGTATTTCACCTCTAAATAGTTATTTAATTATATCCCTATATTTTCATTGTTGTTTAAACAAAAGTATTTTCCTATGTTACATTTTATCTTTTTTATTCAAAAGTTATACAGAAATATATCATTTAGTTTCTAATTACTAATCATCTCTCAGGTGTTTTTTATTTCTTTTATTTTAAATATGATCAGAAAACACACTCTGTGCAACTAATACTGTTTTTTCTTAAATACACTGAGATTTATGATTCAGAGTTTTACCTATGTCCATGAATATTTCATATACTGAAGAAACACATTATCTCTATTGCTCTGTACAAAGTTCTATGATTTGAATTGGGTCAAGTTCTTTGATGTTAGGGAAGGCTTCATCTTTACTAAACTGATAAGATTGCGATTTTATGTCTCTTATTGAGACACAGTATTTCAGATCTCTGGCTATAAGCATGAATTTATTCAGTTTTCTTTCAGATCTTTCAGTTTTGGCTTCATAAATTTTATGTTTTGTATTAATTGCCTAAATATTTAGAACTTCTAAGCACTCTTGAACAGTTGATTTCTTTGCCATTATGAAATTATCGTCCTTGCCTTTAGTACTATTTGGGGGGTTTTATTTGTTTTTCTTCCATCTTTTATTTTTAGTTCTTTCTTTTTTAAAAAAATTAATTTTATTGGTACACTTTAAGAATAGATAATGATCGGGCCGGGGAGTTAGCTCAGTGGTTCCGGCACCTGTCTTGCAAGTGCAAGGGCCCAGGTTCGATTCCCTGGTAACCACATAGCATACTGGGTGTGGAGACTCACGCCCAGCAGCAACCAGTACCACATACCACAGTGCCAGACGTGGTGGCTCACACCTGTAATCCCAGCACTCGGGAGGCAGAGGCAGGAGGATTGCTGTGATGTGAGTTTGAGGCTGAGCTCGGAGCCAGCCTGAACCACAAAGCGAGACCCTGTCTCAAAAAAAAAAAAAAAAAAGAAAAAAAGAAAAAGAAAAGAATAGATAATGGTCAAATTCATTAAAAAGAATTTCTACCTGCAAATGATATATCTTAATTCTTCTTCTCCCACTTCCCTTCCCTCCAAACGCCCTCTTTATTTACAAAGTCATATCTTACTGTTTCATATTGAACCTTCATTTCTTTCTTTTCATCATGTGGACTATTCTGTCACATATGATACTTATGTATACGGTGTAAACCTATAATATCTTAATATTATTTAGTTGAAATTAATTATATTTTACCATTCTTAATGGCATCCATGAGCATACACCTAAATTTCCAACTAGTATCATTTTTCTTCTGCTTGAAGAACTTCTTTTAACATTTTATGATGGTCCATTTTGTTGGTGATTAATTCTTTCAATTTTTATGTCTGGAAAGTATATTGTTTTTAACTGAGTAAGACGATCTAGTTTGTCAGGATATTTTTTCCATTGAACTTTAAAGATGTTACTTAATAATCTTCTAATTTACATTGCTTCTAACAACAAATTTGTTAACTCTATTTCCTTTGTTCTTCTAAATGTGTTTTGAATTTTTAAAAATATATTTTAATCAAATTGATCATGATAGCACTTGGTATAATGTTATTCTTCAAGTTCCTTGTTCTTGAGATTGGTTGAGATTATTTAAGCTTGCAGTTATCAGTTTTCAAAGTATTTCAATCATTACATTTTCATATATTTTCTACTCATTCTCTCCCTTCATATTATCATTTACACACATATATCCTAT
Source organism: Petromus typicus (assembly GCA_004026965.1). Classification (NCBI taxonomy): domain Eukaryota; kingdom Metazoa; phylum Chordata; class Mammalia; order Rodentia; family Petromuridae; genus Petromus; species Petromus typicus. The sequence goes on along the minus strand of PVIR01002910.1, from coordinate 73,875 downwards.
GTCTATAGGAGTCACAGAATTCTTTTTTATTTCCACTTTGAACTTTGAAAGATCTTCATTGCTCTGAATTCATGTTAATTAATCTTTTCTTCTTTCATACATAACTTTCCAGGAATTCTACTCTGTATATTTATTGTCTGAGGCAGTAAGCTGAAGTGATCACAAAGCTTATCTACTTCATTTCCTATCTCTCAGTTCAGTGTGTTTCAGTGGTCTTTGTCCAATATTTTCAAGCCATTCTTTTATATATTTTGCACATTTAAAAAATTTTTTTTGCTTTGTTTTAGTGATTTTAGATAGAAAAATAAGACTCTCCCTTGATTTTGGCCTTTTAACTTTTATTTTAAATTATAAATATATATTAGTTAAATAATTTCTGGTAATACCAATTACTTGTTAATTTTTACATACTGAAGACAGAGTTGTTTACAAAATAACTAAATGTCTGTGGCTTTGTAAGATGAGAAATGGCTGCCTCTCTTGGGGAAATGACTGATTCCTAAAATATCTTGTTACAAGAGAAAGCAACAAGTCCACTACAGTCATGTCAAAATGTCCTCAAGAGCCAATTCAAGAAGCCTCCACTTGTTATAAGAGAGTTATTTAAGTATTTATAGAACAAAAACTGTGATGTATTGATGAACATCAAGTATATTCATATCTATGAATTCAATGTTCTCCTTTAACAAATGTTAGGAGACTAAATCATGATTTTATATCTAAAACTAGAAAGGAAAAATTAAACACTTATCTGTAACCAAATAGTAGATAACCAAATATTTCCTTTACAAAATTACTTTAACTAATAAGCAAAAACAGAATAATTAAAGATATTAGAATTAAAATACTAACATTTTTAAAATGGTAATGAAATATTACTTATAGTCAATGAATTACCAATGGATATTAACATCACACAAAAGTGAGAATTACATATTAAAACTCCCAATGACATAACACCTATGAAGTATTCTTGCTCAAAACTCAAATTTCTGTTTGTCAAAACTTATATAGAGTTAACTACCCAAATTATAAGAATTATAAATCAATAACAACATGCAGTCACAACAAACAAATCAATATTATAGAAAATTTTGTAGGACGTTTTGGATTTTTTCAACAAGTAAACAGCATGGAGGAAAAGACAAGGTAGGAAGAACCTATTTTCTTGAGAACTATATCAGGAGATAAGATTTGGAAGAACAAACTTATAATTTATTCTACTGAGAGACACTAACACTGCTTTTAGTAATCCACTAGCATTGACCAGTTTAAGCAGAAGAGCACAAGCAATATCTAGCAAGAGCATTGTGATGAGGTTGGGGGTAAGAAAGAAAAGATGCTTTGCTCTTTCCTGAATGCAGTTGGAGAAAAATATAATACCTGGCCAGAGATAATGCAATCATATCCAGATGTTGAAGCAAGCTGTGAGAAAAAGGGGTACTAAAGAAACCTAGAAGTGACACATAGAACCCCAAGTCCTGCTGCTGAGCTGGTAAGTCTTCAAACCCTGGGTTAATGTAATGCACAAGCTTTTATCTAAATTCCTTCATATTTTCCTGCCCCCCCCATCATGACCTCATATGATACTGGGAACCCAACACATTCAGCACGCTTTTCTTGCTGTCTCTTACACAAATGTAATGCTGCATAAAGAAAGAGAAAATAAAAAGAGAATTTAAAGAGATATACAATAGAAGGGACTTACATGGATCCTGATTTACTCAAACAAATAAAATACAGGGCTCATGTGGTACCATCCCTACACTGCAAGCACAAGGACCTGAGTTCGATCCTCATACCAATAAAATAAAATAAAATAAGAATTATCTATTACTTGGGAAATTTAAAACTTTTCAATAAATTATTGTTAATATTTTAGATGCTCTAATGAAAATTTCAAGGAATACGTATGCCAAGACTTATTGCTAGATTGATATTGTGTCTGTGATTTTCTTCAAAGTAATTCAGAGTGTGAACGCCAAGTCACTAGGCATTTTCTGTGCTCTCTAGGGCAGCACAAATATATAATAATAGGCATATACATGAATGACTGGCCATGATTAATAATTATTTAAATTGGGTGATAGATATACATTCCTTCTAATATAGAACACTAAGTAATCTAAACAAAGGAAATACTAGCTCCCAACCTGCTAGATATTCAAACTCACATTCCTATTCTCTAAACGGAAGAATGAATTTTATTTTTCCCAAAGAAGTCAGTAAGAGTACCAGAAAGTAGGTTGTCCACTCACCCTGCTTCTCTACGTAGTTTTGCAGGACACAGCCACAAGGTAAGGTGCGTACAAAGTGGACTGAAACTCTAAAACCTAATGGAAAATCACAAGGTGCGCACAAGGTGGCTTAAAATCATGATCAGCCAGTAAAGCTACAGGTGCAGTCACCCAGGTAATATTGATTAAATGGGAATGAAATGAGGAAACAAGTCACACAGCAAGTGTAGGTAGAATGAACCAGGAATTTCTGGAAAGGAAATGTGCTAGAGAGATTGATGTCTTTTAAGAGTATCAATCATGGCTATTTTTCTCTGGGGGAAGTATCTAAGTGCAGTACTTTTCCCCTTTTCCGAAGTGAACCAATGAATACATCTCAGTTATTTTCTGTGCTGAAGGTCCAACTGCCTTATCATAATTTCTAACTAAGCTCTCTACAATGTCTACTTTTATATTTCAACTTATGTATAATAAGCAATTAAAATATATTAGATATATTAAATATATTCATAGTATATATTACATCCTATATAAATATTCTAAATTATCTCTATTTTCTATATCCATGTGCTGGTTATATGACTTTTTAAAAAGGCTTTCACCAGTTGGGGATTTAGCTCGATGGTTCTGGTGCCTGTCTTGCAAGCACAAGGGCCCAGGTTCAATCCCCGGTAAGCACATATAATAATACTGGGTGTGGAGACTCATGCCCACCGGTAATCAGTAACACATAACGCAGTGTAGGATATGGTGGCTCACACCTAGCAAGACTCTGTCTCAAAAAAAAAAAAATGTTTTTACTTAAAATTTATATATTGGTTAATAGTCCTATTTGGGTAGCAAGAGAATATCCATTTCTTCTTGATACTGCCTTTTTTCCCCCTGGTGTCAGGGATTGAACTCAGGACCTTGCCTTTATCAGGTACCACTGAGTGATGACCCTAGTCCCTATTTTGTTTTATTTTGAGACAAGGCCTCACTATGTAGTTCAAGCTGGTCTGGAACTTTTTGTGTAACCCAAGCTGACCTCAAATTCCTGGCCAGCAGTCTCCCTGCTTCGTCTTCCTTGCTCACATTTAGGGTTGAATACTTGGTTTAAAAACAAAGATGTCTTGCTATTTGCTGTTTTGTATGAAGTCCTTTATGCCTTCTAGTTTTTTCCATCATTATTACGGGCTTCATCATTTATTAAATATTCCTGCTATCCACAGGAGTTGGCACCTGAATATAAGGTGTTCGGTAATTATTGTTGCTCAAGTTGTTAAAACTGTATGTAGAAGAATTAAAGAACTACCTGAGTATTGGAAGTCAGTTGTCCCATACTTTACTCAAGTCAGTGTCACTCAATTTAAACTTTCCTGAGTCCCCTGCTACAGGCAAATCCCATCATGGCAAATTGAAAGCCCAGAGAAATAAGATAAAGTCCCTACCCCAGATGCTGGTACTGGGTAACAGCACACGGACACACTGTGATGATACTGAAAATGAGGCAGTTCGAGGTGCTGTGCGGAAGCGGAAGTGGAAGTGGAGAGAATCCGAGTGAGAAAAATTTCCAAAGGGTAAACGTGACTGCAGGGAGCAATGAGTGGGTCTGAAGTCCCATTGCTGTCCCATAGGAGATGCACCAGACCAGCGCTGGGGCAAAGGTCTGCAGGCCAGGACAGGTGGAGAGTGACTTCAACAGAATAACTATTTTTCTTTTATATTCAACTTTAAATTTACCCTTTCTCATGTTTATTTTAAATGCAGAAGAGTGAAGTTCATGTACCTCATCTACTCTAACTTATGGTATAATATTTTTATTTTTATTTTAGCTAATGACAGACTCAGAACATTTTTTGTTTATTTGCTTGCAATATCACAGAGCCAAGTGCGACATTCGGCCTTCTGACTTTCTGCATTCAGTCAACCAGGAAAAGACAGCTTGCACCACTAACAACTGCCTTTTAAAGCACTCCTCATGGGAGGTAGAGGCAGAAATCTCACGTTAATAGGAGAAATGAACCACCAGATAAACCTTAACTTTTATATATGAAAAAGAAATTTTGCATTTTATTTTTCTCTATGGCATTATGAAATCTTTTAGAATGTACTGTAATTCAATAGCTAGTATATTCTAAGTGGCTCTGCTGGGAATTCTTTTTGTTTTTAATTGAAATCTTTATTGGTACATTACAAATCATGACTGCACTCCACAATGGGGATTTATACCAGTATAAGACACAACTTAATTCTCATTTTTTCCCATAGCCCTACCCACCCTAACACCCCCTATATACATACAATTTGTTTCCTTCTGGGAATTCTTAACAGAAACAGCACAGAGTGGGTGCGAGGTACGCTGTAGCTCACTCTTTAGTGCACAGTGTAGGTGTAAATCTTTTCTCCTAAGAACAGCACAAAATTGCCAGTCAATTCATTTCAGGAACATTTAAATTAGGAACATTTATGCTTTAAAATAACACTTTGTATTTTTCTTCAAGTTAGAGTCAAGTGAACAGTTCCCCCAAAGTACTGCACAGGGAATGCAAAATCACTGCAGTGCCCCATGATGAGGGTTACACAATAAAGAGACCGAGTCCAGTCACTAGTGCTTTGACTGGCTTTAGAAGTTCATCCCGTGAGATATCTCACAGTGTCTTCAAGACATTGGTTCAAACTGTCAGTATTAATCATCTATGCTTTCTTTCAAAAGCTGAGTTTCTGTTGATAAAGGCTGAGAAATTATATAGGAGAGAAGGAAAAATTCAACAGTGAGTCCTATTTTTAGCTCTTAGGGAGATACTGAGAACACATGTTTGTACAGATCATATGAAAGTTACAAAGGTTGGTAGAGGTTTAAAAAAAGAGAAGAAGATGAATCCCTAGGGAAAACAGGAGGGTTGCAGTGTGGGAAGGCTGACAAATGCATGGCCATCCTTGTGTGGGGGGCACTGGGGTAAAAATGAGGGGCGGGTGGGGAGATGCCTCAGTGGTGCACTTTTTTTAGTTGTATTTTTCTAGGGTGAAAAATTTTGGAGAAAATAGAATGTTTAATATTTAGGAAATGAACTGTGACTCTGTCATTTTATAAAATAGGCAAGAAGGTTCACAAATAAAATTTTAAAAAGAATGCTTATTCAATATAGGCATACAACACAGACATTCAAATAGCACATTAAGGAGTGGAAAGTTTGATTTGTTATGTATTTACCCATTTCAAACAGTCACACTAATGATTGTCGGGCATTGTAATATTAAGGTTATGGCAGAGATGGCAAACTCTTCAGTTTTTTAAAGCTTAAAATATATGAAGGCAGCAAAAATCTGATACCCATACAGAAATCAATAGCACGGTGATATTCTAATAAGATAGAAAATGGGTTGAAGTGCTGGGAGTGGTCCCTGAAGGCTGGGATAATCACTCAGTGAACTGTGGTGATGAATAAAAGCCCTTTGAAGGGAAAGTGGCATTGGAGCTAGTGCCTGAATTACTCACAATGGTGCCAGCTACGCCGGGTGCTGGGAGAAAAGCATTCCCGGCCAAAGAAACAGCAAGTGCTAGACATGGAGACACAAGCATCCAGGTATTGACATTGGATGTGACAAGTGAGGGGTCTTCAGTCTCATTACCAAGGTGACAGTGGTGAGAAATCTGCAAGCAGCCAGGCCTTACATATCCTTGTAGGCACAACTGAAGGACAAGGACTATAAGTTGATCTGCTTTAAATGAATCAAATTGCTTTAGGAAAATAATAGGGACCCAAGGAGGGGAAGAGAAAGAATAGTTGGAACCTGCTGGAGCATAAAAAAATATCTGCTGAGATAAAAAATGAATGAAAATCCATTTGCTTCCTTCACCTCACCTACACTAATTGGCATTCCAATTACCATGAATATAATTTCCTGTGAATTAGTGGAATCAGTCCATTTGATATTATGAAGGTTGAACTAAAAGATGCTTACAAACTGGACATCACCCTTTGTTCTAAGCAACTGAGTGAATAAGATCTGATTCAGGGTTGGAGTCAAATATGAGGCTGTATAATTACGTAGTCAGGGAATTTAATTCCACATTCAGAGGAGACAACAGAGTATAAGATAAACAATTAAGATGCAATAGCAAGCAGTGATATTTAAAAGCATCAGATAGATAAGCTCAACTAAGGGAGAGAATAATTACTGAACAGAACTGAGGACGAAGCTATGCGCTTGAACTAACTTTTGGCCATCAGCACAGAGAGCCGGAAAGCCAGGAAGAAACCAAGAGGTTGTGACCAACAGTGTCAATGCTGCTGAAAGGTTAAACATTAAAAGATAAAAGAGCAAACTACAGGATTCTACCAAGACAGAAGTCATTGCTGTTGGTCTTAATGAAAGTATTCAAGGCAGTTTTCTGGATGCAAGCATAAATTAAATGGGTAAGAGGATGTGAGAAACAGGAATTGTTGATAGTTGTTCCTGGACTATCACTTGAAAAACAAAGAAAAATATATTAAAGAGGAAAAGGCATAAATGTCAAGGGATTGTTTTTTACTTCTTTGTTTTATTGTTTCTTTTAGATAACCAATATTAAGGCATGTACATATATACCAGAGAGTACCTCTGAAGTGAGAAAAAAATTAATGCTGCAAGAGAGAGAGGCAGTAATTGCAGAAGCAAAGACCTTGAGCTACTGAGAAAGGATGACCTTAATTTCCTCAATGAGGCACTAAGTATTTGTGTACTGTAACTCTTTGCAAAGCCACTGCATAGAGTTTTTCTAATTTAATTGTTCCGGGCTGAGTCCTAGGCAGCAACATATTTTTTTAAAGGTCCCCAGTTACTTCTAATGTGCATTATGGATTAAGAAGAATAATTTAAACAAAAATGTTTTGTGTTCATCATTTTCTTGTGGTTTTGTGATCTATCTAGCTAGCTAGCTCCTCAACACTTTGCTCTTTAATTGTGTATGAACATTATATAAACAGAATCACACTGAATGTATTCTGTATTATCTTCCTTTATTTTGTATTATATTTATGAGATTCATACATGATAGGTATATTATCAGATTCATTCTTTTGCACTTCTCCGTTATATCTCACTATATGAAAACATATAATTAATCTAATTCCCAGCTTAATAGATATTTGAAATATTTTTACCAGTTTTTAATTACTGCAAATCATACTGCTATAAACATTCTTGAATATGTGATTATCAATTAATATTGCTTCATGGGAAATGGGATTATTAGCTGGTATAACTAATTTTAAAAACAATTTTTCATTATACTTTTTTAAAATGATAAATTTTATGTGAAGTCTTGTCATTGGTCTTTGATACCATAATATAAAAAAAAATAGTTTACATTTTGCTGCAACTCAGTTTCTCTTACACTTAGAAGATTCTCCAACATTCAGTATCACTTCAAATATATCTAACATTTTCCTGGTCCCATTTATTTTACATTTAGCCCTTTGGAATATTAGAAAACTTTATTAAGTAAAAGTGAGGACATGTAACTGAAAAAATAATTGTGAGCAAATTAGGAAGAATAGTTTTCAATAGGAAGACAGTTTATCAAGAAAAAGGGAGTCAGGACACGGATAAATAATTTGAAAAAAATGTATAATTGCTAATAAATGTGTGTAATGTATAGTTGAAGAAATAGACTTTATTATGTAACAGTTTTCATGTGTCATAATTTTAAAAATAAAAATATGTAAGCCTGTCATTCTTATGCATTCATGATACAGTATTCATTAGCACCAAAATCTAAATTTAAATTTAGTAAATTTAAAATTTACTTAAAAAGCCATAATTACATGTGTATTATATAACAATGTTAAAAAGGAAATAATTCACTATGTAGGTATGGACATATATCTGAGGATGTCCACTGGTGTATTATTGTAATAGCAAAAAAGAACATTTTATGTGAATAGCCCCAAATAATGAAAACATAAATTTGTTTATATAATGAAACATTAAATAATTTTAAAAATTTTTCAGAACAGATAATGACATGGGAAATATTTATACTTACATTTATGAGAATAGCTCAATTGTTTATGTGGTGGATTAACTCACAGTCAACTTGGAAAGCCCAGCTAAGCTGTTTCATGTGGTTCTGGGTGTGGGAGACCCGTCTGAGGACTTTGTCAATGGCACTTAAGGAGAACTGGGCGGGAAGATTGTATGCTGTTATGTTCCTGCAAAGACTTGCTGCTATTGATTTTCCTGATATGAACTTGGATATTCCCAACCTCAGAGGAGCTTAGGTCCTTGCTATCTGCCCAAGCAGAGCTCTGGTCTTCACTTTGAAATTACTTTCTGTCTCCAGTGTATATTCTTCAGCCTGGGAGGCGGGGGGTGCATTCTTTACCACGTGAGCAGGCACAGGCTTTCTAGCTTCCACCACTGGCCCTGGGGCCTTTCTAGGGCAGATCCTCCAGAAGGACTTGCATGAGACATCACTATGAGCTCTAAACCTTTGGCTGGATTTATGTGAGACATTGCTTTAGGCTCTAGGCCTTCACCTGGACTTGTGGAGGACATTTCTGTGGGGCCCTGGCCCTTGGCTGGATTCTTCAAGTCTCAAGTGAATGGACAGACCCCTCGCACTCCTTGCCATTCAACTTTTGGGTGAATATTATGAAATAATCCTATAACAAAGTGTCCTCTGTTAAATTAATTCCCCTGAAAATCCTGACTACAACAAGGAAATAATATTGTATCTGTTTTATGAAATGGTTCTACCTGTTTTCTAACTTGCAAGCACTGAGTTACATATTCCTCTCCTCTCCCTATTCTCCCCACTGCTGTGATGCCAAAATATACAAGAATGGCTCTCAGTGGATGTAAGGAATAAAAATGAATTTAATTTTTCTTTCTGTTTTGTTTTCTACTGTCCTAAGATGCTATTAAAATGCTTTCTGTGTATTTTACTTAGTCGGACACTTTGACCTCCTAAAGTACAATAAAATAAGTGCTGAGAAAGAAATGTTCTTCTGTAGATTCATTGAATTTTACTCTGCAATACCCATCTTACTCTGGGCACTCAGTTTTGTCAAGCCAGCCCTTGTCCTTCATTATCTTTTCTTGTTTGTCTTTTGAACCCTCTATCACCTCCTCAACTTCCCCCTACAGCCATAAGATCCAATCTATGGGAGCAGGTTTGATAGCCTGCCTCAGACATTACTTATTCATCTCACACAAAGTGAATGCAAAGAGAAAAAACAGAGAAAAGGGTTGTAACTGAAGCCACACTAAATAGCAAGCCTAGAGGATCCTTGGTCTGTCAATGAGTGACTCAGAGACACCATAGTATACTTAGAAAACCCAAAGGCCCCATAGACACACCTCATAATCAGTGTTGACCTCAGCCAGAGGTTCTCTGAGACTTCTTTACTACCTGGTGGGAGTGCTAAACTTTCCCGCCATAGAGGTTGTAAAATTAAATGAAAGTGATATAAACATAAAACCTCTATGGAAGAGGAAATGAATAAATGATTTACTTTATTTCTTATGTGGAGAATTCAAGGTTTATCCACTGCTGGTGACAGTTTAGACTGCTTTTTACTAATATATTTAAAATGAAATAGTGTTACACGGTTGATTTCACAGGACATATTGATCCTGTCTTGTAACAACATCCTGTTTGCTATAACTGTTTTATGTTACATTATTGACACACACTTTTATGAGGTGAATATTGATACTATAGATTCTTCTCCATTCTTTAAAATATAAATAACCATTTTATTTTAGTCTAGATGCTTCCAAAGTGTCAGTGACTATTGGTGACATGGAAGTACTTTTCTCTGGACCCTGGAAAAGTTAACTTGCTCTAAGCAACTTGGTTGAGATTTATGGAGAAGTGTGTACCTGGAGCTGCAAGCTTTGTTCTCTTTGCATTTAGGAGAGAACTTGGGCTCTGGGATAGGACTGGTGAGTGGAGCGATCTAGGTTAGGTTTTCGCAAAAATCCAGGAAGGGAAACAGCTGGAGACACAGAGCAAAGTGAGGCTGTCACACAGAAGAGACTGATTACAGAAATTCCTGCAGATTATGTGAATCACAACAAGGAGCGTGGAGAAGAAGCTTGAGTGAGGAGGTCTATTCCCTACGCTGAGCTGGCAAGAATGGCCAGACAGGCCAGGGATCTCCATCCCGATGAGTTTCCAAGGCCACATTCTGCACATTTCCTCTTCTGATCCTCAAGTCCTCACGATCTTGTGCACTGCATTTCAGAACCCACCTCAAGGAAAAGACCCAGCGGATGACCCCTATCTTCAGCAGTGTGGGCTCGCCTGTTTGGGGCCTTCTGTCTCTACTCTAAGGTGCTTCCAGTGATCTGCTCATGAGCTATCCATCTCACCCACAGAAAACATGTGCTCAGAAAAAGACCGGACATCCAGGTGCTCACTCTTACCTTCTTCCTGGAAATGGTGCCAAATATTTCATCAGTCAATTAAAATTGAGACTAGGAAATAATTTGTGAAAGCTAAAGATGTATATCTGATATCTACTAAGCCAAGATTTAAAGTTTTATTTTCATAAAAACCCCTTTCTCCAAACTATCTCTACATCCCCAGTCAGAAAGGCTGGGGAAAAGTGAAAACAGTCCGCTCTCTCAGATCCACCATGAATCACAGTCTTCCGGATGAGTCAGCATTTCATTTGTGAAAAGACCCATGCGTGCTTCAGTGGGGAATGTTTAAAAAGACTGACAAGATTATGCTTAAAATTCTTTGAATTTGTTGACCAATTTAGGCAATCTGATATAGCAAGTCTTCTTATCTATTTACAATATATCTCTAATTTTCTGAGAAATGTTTGGTAATTTTTTTTTTTTTTTTGAGACAGGGTCTCGCTTTGTGGTTCAGGTTGGCCCTGAGCTCAGCCTCAAACTCACATCACAGTAATCCTCCTGCCTCTGCCTCCTGAGTGCTGGGATTACAGGCGTGAGCCACCACGCCCGGCACTGTGGAATGTGGTGCTGATTGCTGCTGAGCATGAGTCTCCATGCCCAGTACTGTATGTGGTTACCGGGATCGAACCCAGGCCCTTACACTTATAAGACAGGCACTGGAACCACTGAGCTATATCCCTGGCCCATGTTTGGTAATTTTCAAGATACAAATTTCATTTCTTTGATCAGATATGCCTGTCAGTACTTTACATTTTAAATGGCCATAAGTTTTTAGAGACTTGAGGAGGTACTTGTCAGAAATCAGAAACCTGTGTACAGTATTTAAAGTTACTTCATTATACTGTATGCATTCATTGTTTAGTGATAAAAAGTTAGTTCCCACATATACCATTTTACACATTGAGTGTTAAGAACATCCCAGATCAATTGCAGCAGCCAATTTCAATAGGCAATATAATATTATTAACTAAAAAAGATTCATGCATAACTCGATGCACAGTCCAGTTTGAGATAGTCACCGGGAGACAACAGATCTCGAGTGGAAATTACAACAGATAGAAAATCACTATAGTATCGATTTCTAGGTCCGCCAGACCCACAGTAGTGTCAGTGCTTGGAAATAGAGCTGAGGTCCCTGGATGTGCATTTGTCAGGACAAGCTGGCTTTACCCAAGTGAGGACCCCTTGGGGAGACCCCACAGCATCCCCCTTGGAAAACCAGAGGCACTGCGTCTTGTTTGTATGCCAAATCTATAAATAACATCCTTGAATAAAGCAGACACCCTCACACATTGCTTGAAATACTAAAAAATATATACGTAAAACCACCAAAGTATCTTGCAGTGAGAAGAGGTTAAGATGTTGTATTTCCATACAGTGCAAATCATTTCCAGTCATCATGGGTAAATACATCAACCCACTAAAAAGTGTCAGTTGCAATGCAGATGAAAATTTAAATTATGAATATTACATAAACATAATGTACATAGCACGATTAATATTGCTTAAAATATATGCAGATGTACTAAATGGAAAAGATAAAGACAAATTTTGATGGAACCTATTTCAAAATGTTCATTGTACTTATTTCTGAGGAAGGAGATAAGAAGCGATTTTTATTTCTTTTTTTCCATGATTCTCTAACTTGCTCCCAAGGACCCTGCATTGTGTGTTCACTGAGCAAAATGAAAGAAAGCAGCACATTTCCAGTCCTCTTCAGTGAGTGCCTGCTCTCAGCAACTTGTCCCTCCACTGTCAGAATAGCTTCCCCTCAAGACCCTTCACTTCTGATCTCTTACATTTTCCATATAATTTTGTCAGCGCCTTCGAATGCAAGTCAAGTGATATCCACGCTCTCCAACTTCAGTGGCTTCCCACTTACTATGGAACCTTGTCCAACTCCTTCAAAGGTCATTCCCGCTGCTTACGATCTGTTACCCATTCTGCTTCTTACTTGAATCGCTCCATCCACCCTTCTGCTCCCGTAAGGCTCTAATCACATCAGGGTACCTTGGTGCTGCCAGCACACACAGCATTTCTTTCTCACTCTTTTCTCTTTTGAACTTTTCCAATTACACCCACTCTTCAAAGAATTTTCAAAAATGACTTCCTACATCAGACTCCCCAGACTTTAAGCTGAAGGTTTTAAAGTTTTCATTTATTTTTAAATTTTATTGACAACATGTAACTACATATTTATGGGATTCATCATGATGTTATAATATATGTAGCATAAAATATTAGATTGAGCTAATGAACATGTCCATCAACTCAAATCCTTATTTCTACTTTCCTTACACTACACTTGGTTTAATTTACATGTATGGCCTACACGTGAACTCTTTCTTATTCATATTTTACAGGTTAGCTTCCACTGGGAGAGAGAAGACACCTTGAGCAAAATCATTTTGTTTACTTTTTTATCTTTCATAGTTCCCAACTCAACATTGAAGACTGTACTCAAAACAAGTGTAGTAATTTACCTAGAAGATTAAAATGTTAATTACTCAAGTTACTCCTTTCTTCCCTGCAGATATGTCTTCAAAATTATGTGGCTGGAGAAACTGAATCACCTGCTTCTTGTTGGAGCTAGTAGAACATCGTTCAACTGCTCCGGAACATAGTTTGACAAGTTAGTGTGGAAGTGAATACACAACTGTTCTAGGATGCAGCAACTTTGTTCCTGGATATTTATCCCACAAAATAAAAATTTATCTTCACACAGAAACCTGGTACTGACATGCAAACTGCAGAAAAACTCTTTCTTCTATGAGGGGGAAGGTGAGGCTTCCAAAGCCAGTAATTAGCTGTCCAACTCCATAGTTCTGTCCCTGGGCTAGGATGAACTAACCAATGTAAATGCAGCCTCAGCCTGGCAGGTGTGATGGAACTGCAAACTGTAATCCCACCGTGGGAAGCTGAGGAAGACAGATCTCAAATGAGCCCACCCTGGGCAATTTAGTGAGCTTTCAAAGCTCTGTCTCAAAATTTTAAAAATGTAAAAAAGGATTAAAGATATAACTCAGGGTGAAAGCTCTCTGGATAATTTCCAGTTTGAGCACATTATAAGTAAAGCTGCTATAACTATTCATGTACAAAGTTTTTATTAAAATATACTAGGATGTTGTTTTATTTGGGTATCATTATGCCAATAAATCAGAAGACATTACCATTGAAAAGATAGTACGTTACTCATAGGTGGCAAAATGAGAGGAGAATCCCCTGCACAGAGCTCAGGAGAGAATGTGGAGGTGAGGGGAGGTCCTGGCACAGGTACAGCGAGGAAACCTGTAGGGAAAGGTTTATAACAGCTTTCTCAAGATGTGCGCCAGCCCCTCCCCTCCCCTTCTCTCTTTTCTCTTTCTTCTCTTCCTCCTCCTTTTCTCTTCTTGCCTTTTTCCTTTGTTTTCCTTCCTCCTTCCTCCTTCACATCCTTCTCATCTCCGTCTTTCTCTGTCTCTCTCTGTCTCTGTCTCTCTGTCTCTCTCTCTCTCTCTCTCTCTCTATCTCTCTCTCTCTCTCTTTCTCCCTGTCTCTTAGATTTAGCCCAGGGTCTGCTCACTGAGCTGCATCTCCAGTCCTTTTTTTGTTTTTGATATAAAGTCTTCCTGAATCTCTAAATTGTCCCACCTGCACTCAAACTTCCTATCCTTATGCCTTAGCCTCCCAGACTGCTGGGATTACAGGTGAAGGTGTGTACCTGATTTAAACATAATAAGGAATAAAATTCTAGAAATACACACAATGATTGTTGTCAGAGGCGAAGGGCAGGGGCACGGGTAGATGCTGACATGAGGAGCAGCCTGAGAAACTTTGGTGGGGATGAATCATTTCTTGGATGCATCAGTGTTAATATTCTACTTGTGATAAGTATTATACCTCTGAAAAATGTTACCATTCAGGAAAATGGGTAAAGTGTTTGAAATTCTATGTGAATATTTAGAATTCTCCAAATAAGTATTTTAATTAATCAAGATATAAGTCTATCAAGAAATTACCTATAAATAGCCTATTAGCATCATTTATTTAAAATCATTTACCTTGCAAATAATTGTGCTTCCAAATATAGTATTCCAGACAAAAGGATAGCTGTGAAGTTATAAACTACATATATAAAGTCACGCACATACACACACACTCTCTCTCTCTCTCTCCAACACTGTTTAACATAGATCTTTATAAGTCAAGCAGAATAAAGGTGACCAAAATAATCCACACATCATGTCATAGCACCTGATCTTGAGAAAAACTTAAGAAAAATATAGAGAAGAGACTGATAGTTTGAAAGTGATTATTTATTACACATATACTTTAGAAATATCATTAAGATGAGACTAAAATATATATAGCCAAAAAGACCTTAACTACAAAGAAATGCCATCACTTTAACTACATTCAAGGAGCTGAGTAAGGCTAGATGGGGTAAGGAGATCAAAAGTGATCAAAGGCCAATGTATGGGGACTGTGCTTAAACACCAATAGTCTGTCAAAGTCAAGTTTGAAGCAAAATGTATGATTGTAAGTATCAATCAGAGAAAAGCAAATGAATACTAGATGTTAAAAAAAATGGCAGAGGAGCCATAAGATTTAGCTGCAAGAAGCAGCAATGCATCTACAAAACAGCCAGGCAGAGCCAGAGCGCAGTGGAGGCAGAGGCAGCCAGGAAAGGACACCACCACTGGAAAGAACACAGGCCATGGTTGGAGGTCTCACTTACCAAAAAGCCTGGAAATCAGGCTTTTTTTCAGCAGAAATGCAGAAAAAAAAATGTAGGGTTAACTGAGCCATAAACAGTCCTCTGGTTAATTGCTTGTTATTGATACAGGAATGGAGACTTCAGAAAGTAGGTACAATGGCAACTGCTCTCCTGTCTGAGAGGATGGACTTCTCTTTAGTCTGATAGTATCTGTTTCTCCTCACAGTAAGAAGATGCTATGCCCTTGGATAATGGCTATGTAGGCATGTATTTCACTGAATGTGCAAGGACAAATGTGTATGACTCGGGCTAAAGTCAGGAAAATCATTAGAAATTTGGCTGGATGATGAGAGGAGTGGGATGGATAACACTTATTAAAAATTTTTTCTTGCCCTGCACCTCAAGCAGGGCATTTTTCTTGCCCTGCACCCCCAGGGCCATTTGCCCCTGGCCAATTCCACAGGGGATTCCACCCCCAGGGCATGGTAACCCATGGACTCCAAGCCCACTCAGTGGCCTGGGACAGCACAGGAGTGACCAGATGACCTCCTTGACCTTGGAGGAGGCCAATCCCCTGGGGGACAAGGTGAATTCTGGAGAGTCAGCAGCTTCGGGGGGGATCCAAAACAGATCTGGCCAGCAGTTGGCCCCAAGGAAATTCCACGGCTATTGTAAATTACAAAAATATCACAGTGTTCACTCTGAAAGTGGCTCCTTCATGGCAGACGAGAGGTGGGAAGGAAACCCTGGGCAGTGCCAGTCACGGGGCGAAGCGCGTTCCGTTAGGTTCCGTCGTGGCCAGCGGTTCAGACCAGGCCACGGTGGTGTGGGCTTCTCCTTCTCCCTTTTTCCTTCTTTTTCTTTTCTTTTCTCCCATTAATATTTTGTTCCTTAATTTTTCTCCTTTGCTCTTTTTTCTTGTTCATTCTTTTCTACTACTTTTGTCCAAATACTATTAATTTCCTTTGCTCCTAAGGTCCTTTTACTTTTTCCTCATTTTCCATTGATTAATTTTTAAAATTTTACTTTTAAAAAAATTCTTTAGCACCAACCCCTCTTACCTGTATTTTTATCTATAACCATTGAGCTTTATGAATATTTAACTATGCATCAATGTTAAATACAATTGTATTGTTAGCAAAAGTACATTTGTTGTCTTAGTAGGTATGTATTGTATATCAACATTTGCTTTGTCTTGGTATTTAGATTATAATTATGGATCTCTTTTCTATAGTTAAGGGTGATAAAATACTGAGTTTTAGGGTATTTCAATGTCTAGTTTTTCTTTGACTATATTACTACTGCTGCCTGAATTCCTATTTCCAAGGTGATATTAGCTGATTTTCTCTGTATGCCATTATCTACATTGCCTTTGTTGGACTGATAATACTGTAATCCAGTCTCAGAGGTCTGGATGTTGGGCCAAATACACTGCAGCCTCACCTCCCAAACTGACAAAGGTGGTTGGATCTCAGTACAGAAGCAAAAGCCTAGTTAGCCATGCGTGCAGTGCATCATTGAAGAGCACATACTAACTAGAGAGTTTCCCATAATAGCAACAAATGCCACTATAAGGAACCCTCAAACCTCACCATAAAAAAAAAAAAACATGTGAAGACAAAGCAACAATAAGCATCTTCAAATTCCCAACTACCCCAGAACTGATCTATGGGCATGGAGGGAAAGGAAATCAGAATCCACATGCCTGGATTATTTGAAAGGACAATGAACAAGATAAAAAGAAAACAGATCAATAAGGTACTTCTGAGCCAAAATAAACCTTTCTTCCTTATAGGTTGATCATCTCAGTAATTTCGTCTGGGTGATGGAAAGTTGACTGACTCACCAAACCTCCACCAACAAACAATATCCAAGGGGTAGATTCACAAGGTAAAGTTTCTTGAGACTTTGGGGGTGGTATTAAAATGCCTCACAAAAATACATGAAATGAACTTGACCACCTTGGAGCACATGTTGGGTAATTGTAGTTATTGGGTATTTGCCTCATCTGGTCATTCTCCTTAACTTTTCATATCAGCTGACCTGCAGATCAGTAGTTTAGATAGGAGACTACAAGAGGCTTGTCAGATGCAAGTTAAACTTAGATACTTTCTATCGTTGAGACCCCAGAGCTCAATTGACTCCTGTGAGCCAAAAGTCTCTTTAATAGATGATTGCATCAATTTAAGCTGCAGATAAAAGGAGGTGGTGTCTGTGTGGGGATCCCCTGGAGACTGCCTCCCTGATGTGGATACCAGGTTATCTTTTGAAAAGCAACTATTCATTTCCTTTTCAGGTTTTCTGGACACCTGAACTTCTGACTAGGGGAGACCTTGTGAATCCAACCTGCTGTTACCACTTGTGATGGTTAAGCTTAGATTCACTAACAAACAAGATGAGAAGTCCCAACAAGTTTCCAGTTCATTGGAAATGCCACCAGGGGTACCTTATCTTTTAAAGAGTGTCATCTATCTCCTAGTTGTAAAAACTTAGATCTAGTCATTGATGGTTCATCTAAAGTATTCACAGGCCTCCTCTGGCTGTGTAGTCTCAGCACCAGCTGTGTGGGATTGAAAATAGCAATGGCCTTCGAATGGGCACAACTCAGACTGTTCTTGGAAATCTAGACAGTGCTCCCTTGATTAAACCATATTCCTACTGACTCTTGTCTTGTTGCCAGTTACCCAAGTACTTCATCTGCCACTTGGACAACTGAGATGGGTAAGGGAAAAACATCCCTGTTTGGGCCTGAGATCTGTAGACATAAATTATAGCTGCTGCTCAGTGTGGACCACTTGTGTAACCACAGTAAGCCTTTTGACCACTGGAATCAAGCTGCTAGCTAAACAGGTCCCTCCCCTCCTGCCATGGTTGATATCTGATCATTTTCATACTTATCAGGATACATGTCAATGAATCCATCACCAGACTAGCACAGGGTAAGTCATGCTTCTGAGGCAAAAGAGTCCATTGTCCGTAGACAGGGACCTTATCTCCAATCTGAGCTGTTCACTGTGGTTCAAATGAAGCCATGTGGTCTGGAACTTGGTTCCTAACCTTCTCCTGCTAGGCAGAGTACATAGGATTTTTGAGCCTCTTTTAAAGCTATCTGCAATGCCCCACTACTATTGAGACATTCTCACTCTGTGGCTCACCTTGTCCAACTCTTATGAACAAAAGTCTTTAAATTTGATGAAGACCAATTTATCCATTTCCAGGGTTTGCTTTATTCAACTTTTCAAACCATAAAATCAACAGTTTTGCAAGGTTCACTTCAGTGCATGCGATTTATTTATTTATTTAATTTTCTCAACAAAAACAAAAGGTAGATGTCCTCTTTTTACAAAAGATAAAATTGAGGAAAGAGAGATAAGGTGACTTTCCAAAGTACATGGAGTTAATCCATAACAGGCTTGGATTAAAACGCATGAAATGTATCCCTGAACTCTGTGTAATCATAGGGGTATATTGTGCTTTTGACCTTGTACATCATTATCAATTGATTTGATTCCCTCTTTAGTCTATGTGCTCCTTGAGGGAAAATCTATTTTCCTGTGTTTAGAACCCTTACACCCAGCTCTGGACCTGTTGAATGTCAGGTAATAGTTGAGTAACCAGTAGATGGGAGTATGAAGAAGTCCCCCCCCCCTTCACCAGCAGGGAATCTGATTTGACAGCAAAGGAACCTCCATCCTGGATCCATTTGCATGATGGTCCTGCCGACCTGTGAGCACACATGAGGTCTTCTGCAACTCTCCTTTTTCAGTGCCTCCTTTGTTTATTAAAATATTGAATATTGTTTAGTATAGATATTCACTGGAAGTCAAGACCTCTAACAGATACGGATGAAGAAAATTCTATTGCATATGACTTTGTGTATTAAAAATATTATTTAAGGGGCTAGGGATAGTAGTCCAGTGGTTCTGGCACCTGCCACACAAGTGCAAGGTCTTGGGCCAGGGATTTAGCTCAATGGTTCTGGCGCCTGTCTTGCAAGCGCAAGGACCCAGGTTCAAGCGCAAGGACCCAGGTTCAATACCTATACTGGGTGTGGAGACTCACACCCAGCAGCAACCAGTACCACATACCACAGTGCCGGGCATGGTGGCTCATGCCTGTAATCCCAGCACTCGGGAGGCAGAGGCAGGAGGATTGCTGTGATGAGTTCGAGGCTGAGCTCAGGCCAGCCTGAACCACAAAGTGAGACCCTGTCTCAAAAAAAAAAAAAAAAACCTAAAAAAAAAACAAGTGCAAGGTCTTGATTTTGATCTCTAGTACCAAAAAAAAATTACATATAAAAATAGAAATATTATCTAAAAGCTAAAATATATATACAAAAAGAGTACAAAAGTTAAATCTTATTCTCCCAACTTCCCAGAAGAATGATTTGCATTTCTTCAAAAACCTGTATATCCTGCTTATTATACCTAGTCATTTCTATATCTAAAAAATATTATCATATGCCATATATACATATATAGTTGTATATAATGCAATCCAAGAAATGAGTGTGTGACATCTTTGAGATATTATCATTATTATCAAATTTATCACAGAGATTTGGAAAATGATTACCACCTTTTCTTTGAGATGCTGAGGATTGAACCTACATCCTTCACATTATTCATTTTATTTTCACAATGAGATCATGTCTAAGTTGAAATTTTGATCCTCCTGCCTCAGACACTGAGATTTTCTAGCATCACAGGTATGTACCACCACATCTGATTATCCCTTTATTTAAAAAAAAATACTCTCATTCATTCTCGATATTGGTGTATGCTACACTAGCCTGGTTACTAGGTGTGAAAATTTATGTAAGTAGCTCAATGGTAATGCACATGAATTATGTTATAATGTTTGGTAATTAGCATTCATAGAAACTGAGACATCCTTTACATATACAGAAAATATTTAATTAGTTCTCAGATTTAAAACCACTAAGTAAATCACTTCCAATTTGTGCCTTATAGTTGAATATCTATTGTGATTTACTAATTCTAATTTATGTCAGTCTTGGTGCAAAGGGTAGTTTGTAGAAATTTTACCTTTGCAATCTGACTTAAATATCACTGTTAGTGAGGTCTACTGAAACCAGACCCGATTGTTCTGCAATAAACTTAGCTTGTTTTAGTAGTGCTTGTCAAAGGTTTTATATAACTGTTTAATGTGATACAAAACAAAGCTTCATTATAATTTTCTAACTTGTATTCTCCTGTGAGAGAACAATTTCTTCCTCATACCATTAGGATATAGGTAAGTATATGTTTCTAATGAATAAGTATGTTGTGGTGGCTTACTAACAAAACACTTAGAAATGTTTTGCAAACCAAAGCTTATATTTTTTTTCACACATTTGGCCTCCCTATAGAAAGATAGCTTGAGAATTCCAGACACTGCTATTATCATTATTATTGTCATTTAAATTGTTATTAGCAATATATCATATTAATTACCCTTAATGGAGATAAAAAACAATTAAAATTATAATGATGAAAATTAATCACTCCTCATGGAGTAAGTTACATTGTGTAATCTTTCTGAAATGGTGTAGTTAACTAAATGATTAAAGTTTTGTGATAAACAATATGAAGTACATTCTTGGTTAGAAAATTAGAAAATCCTATAGTCACGCCTTTCTTCTGCACAATATGTCCACAGCCAAATTCAGGGGTGGGATGTTATGAATATATCTGCTGAACAGAACTTGAGCCAATATTGTGTTCTCCAGACTCCCCCACAAAAATCAGAATGATAAGAAAAACCATCAGAAATGTTTAGAATAAACAATCTAGGGGACTAAGAAGCAAAGGTTTGACCATCCACTGATTTTCAAATGTGCTTCTTGGACACGAGCCCTAGACATTCTAATTCAGCTGGGATGGGGACTTGCGATCTGCCTTTGCCTTGGGCACCTTGCTAGCTCTGTAAAGGACATCCTCAGCCACACTGAGCAGCATGGTCTGGAAGGACTGAGGTCTTAGGTAAAGACTCTGCAGGGTCAGCAAGAGGAAGCCTAGTTACTAGGCTCAGGACACAGTAGCAGAGTCACCCCAATAATGATGCTCCACAGGTTAAGCAAGGTGCAGTCCTGGTTCACATCCAAGGTCAGATTGACCTTGAGGAGTCACATGAAGCTGTAGGTGCAGAAGACAGCATGAGTGGTCGTTTGGTGGAACATATCTGTGATGCTAGCAATCTCAGAGAGAAGAAAAAGCACCAGCGTTTAGGGAACATGGATCTCTTCTCTCAAATCAGCCTAAACTTGGAGGAGCTTTTCTCTGTCTCTCAAACTTGCTAAACTGGCTCTGACTCATGGTGAATTTTATGAGAAGGTGCAAGAAATAAAGACTGAGTAGACCTGAGCAACCTGGGGCTAGGATTATGGAGACATCCTGATGAGTAATTCCTTCTGTACACATGAGTACTACTCGGCCATTGCCACATCTGTGAATAAAATGACTTAAAGGAATGAGCAGAGATGCAATGAAAATCAACAAATTCCACTTTGTCAGACCATCAAGATCATCTAGAAAGCATTAAACACTGAACCCCAGTTCCATGACCTCATTCTTGTAGATCTTGCAGAGCTGAAGAATCTGTGTTAAATAACATCCCAATTAATTCTGATTTTCAGCCAAAATGGAGAACCACTGTAATAATCTAGCAGTCCCAACATTTTTAGTATCAAGAACAAGTCTTGTAAAAATCAGTTTTTCCAACAACATAGCAGCAGGGGCATAATGTTCTGGGATGATTGAAGTGCACTACATTTTTTTATCCACTTTATTTTCCCTATTACAATAGACTCGCATACGGAGTATTCAACCTAGATCTCTCTCAGGTTCAGCTCAGTAGAGCTCATACTCATGTGAGAATCTAGTGCTGCTGTTGATCTGGCAGGAGGCGGAGCTCAGATGGCAACTTGAGCAATGGGGAGCAGCTGGGAATACAGATGAAGCTTCGCCCACCAGCCCACCCCTCACCTCCTTCTGTGCCACCTAGTTCCTAACTGTCCACCCACCAGTACCCAGCTGTGACCAAGGGCCGGGGGAGCCTGTACATATCAGAGATTTAGATTTAGGATGTGCTTAAATAGTGTCTTTGTTTCACTAAGAGTTCACTGCTAAACATTCTAATAATTATTTCTTTGCTTATTAATTCATACAACCAAGGGCACAGTTTTTACAAGTATTTGAAATGTTACATGCTTCCAATCATAATCAAATTAAGATGTTCCAATTAGAGTCAACCCAGAGTTTTATAGTTTTGAGCTATGTTGCCATATCTGTTTCACCTAATGATGTGTGGGAGACAAAGTATGACAATACATTTCCCATCAAACATTGGTCTTCAGATAGGGAAACGTGAGGGTCCACTTAAGGTACAAGATCAAAGAGAACTCCTGACATTCACAAAGCCTAGTGAAAGTGTAATCTCTAGGAAAGCATCACATTATGAAAGGTAGATTTTGTTCTATATGTTTTCTTTGGGATAATAAAGCATTCATTAAGAACAGGAGTTAGTGTGGAGTGATGTAGTGTAATTACGAGAGGCTATGAGCTTTCTATGACCAAGTAGTTGTGAGGAGGACATCAAAAACAATCACCAGGTTTACTTAGAATTTTTCCTCAATTAAAGATACATGTTAAAGGAGACAAAGAAAGTAACAGCCAGGAAACTGAGCTTTATTTCCCTGTGTAAAAAGAGAGAGGAATGTTATGTTCTCAAGCTAATTATGAGAACTGAAGGCACAAAAAATTTTTTTTCACTTTCAAAAGTCAAAATAAAATAAATGTCAAAATGCTCTTCTAGCAGAGATTTTAAAGCAAAATGAAATCAAGCCACTAGATTAGCAGTCATGTTTAGCACAGAGTGGAGAGGCTTGTGATTCTTGAGAAAATCATGTAGCACACAGTTTAGAAAAATGTGCCCTCGAGGGCTATTGTAGAGGCACAGCTTCTCTCCCGGGAACAACACAATCTTTTTCTGGAAACTATTCATTACTCTCCAACCTTCCAAATCCATACTGTTAGTGTGGGGCTTCCTCAATAGGATACTGTGACACCGTGTCCTAATTACAGCTGATTCACCCTGGGGTGGCCCCTGACCTAGGCAAAGAAAAGCACCCTGCTCGGAGCATTTGAAATCGGTCTAATAGAGTCTTGATTACTTTGGATGGGCTCTTGACAAGCGATGAATTCCCCAGAAATCACTTTCTTTCTATCATAACAGCTATAAAGTAACAAAGAAAAATCAGGTCTGCAGTATGAAAGAGGAAAGAAATAAGTATAAGACAAAAACATGGCCTTTTCTGTCCATGACTTGTACTCTGATAACACTTTGGTCATTCTTTTAAGTTTACTATGTGCAATGTATTACTATTACTATTATTACTCTTTAATTATTTTTTAAATAAAATTTTACTTTCTTTTTTCATGGAAGTAAGTAGTGTGACTTTTTAAATACTTTGTTGATATCTACTTGTATTCCATTAAAATATTTTTTAAAAAAAGACTGTCAGTGTCAAGTTATATTTAGGCACCAATCATTCTCAGTCCTGGATGTACTCTGCCTTACTATATTGTCTACAAGAAAAAGACATCCAAGTAACACAAAAAGAGGCAACCTTAGGGTAAGACAAAGGGGGCCAAGGACACATGCCCAGAAGAAATAAAGAGGAATGTGAAATTACCAACCAATTGCCTTCTAAAAGAAGCAGACTGGACAGAGCTAAAACCAGACAATGAGTAAAGATAGTATCAGAAAGTAAAAAGGAAGTATCAGGCTCAAATTATGATCCAACAAGTAAGTTTATGGGTGGTTGAATATCCATGAAATTTGGTTACTGTTAAATTAGCCAGACTTTAACAAAAACACTTCATATTGAGGCAGAGGGTGCTCGGTGCATCTGTGTTGGTCACATTTCCATGGCCAGGAAGAAAATGCCTGACATAAACAGCTTAAGGAAGGAAGATTTGTTTTGACTTGTAGCTTCAGAGGCATCAGTCCCTAGTTAGCTGGGGCCACTGCTGAGGCGCTGAGGATGAATCACCCCGACATGGGGTGGGGTAGGGCAAAGCAGATAATTTCATAGTAGAAAGGAAGCAGAGAATGGAAGAAAGCCAAAAAGGAAGATATATATATATATATATATATATATATATATATATATATATATATATATTCACTTTCGAGAAGAAGTTGATTCCAGAAAAGCAGAAAGATTGGTCTATCTTTGCTGTGGCTGATATCTTGTAATTGTTTGGTCTCCTAGATACTATTAGATATTCCATACACAGGTGAAATAAATATAGTTGTATCAGTTGCACAAATCTTCTAATGATCTCCGTGTTGCAAAACTGAGTTAAGTCTAATCAATAAACACACTGAAACTTACTAAATTATAAGAATAATAAAAATTGTTTACAGTCTGCTAAAGTTGAGCCTTGAAAAGTCAGTCTTCTCATTGACAATATGTATCAGGGATTGTCCAGTTTACATCTTGTCACATAAATTCATCTAAGTTTAAACATACTAAAATGTTTATACGGATTATGACAAAATTTATTATAGATGTACCTATTCTTTGTTCCATCATATTATTGTTATTGTCATCCTTATGCCCATGTTAAGAATGCCTCAAGAAACTAAGTTTATTGAGAATTTAATTAAATGAATAAATTGAACTTAAGAATACGATGGAAATAAACAACACTCAAATGTTGAGTTCATTAAGAGAATTCAATAGTGTAGAAGACTATTAGACCTCTAAATAACTACTCAGAAAATATTCTAAGACAATAACATGCTGTGTAGATTTTACATGGTAAATGAATACTGAATTTGAAGAAAGGAAAGGTGGTAGTAAGAATTCTGGATTTTCATTTAGTGAACAAGCAACTCCTTTCATTTACTGAACTTTATTAAAAATGAAATTATATTAACATTGCGTTTCCTGCCCTCAAAATCCGAAGTAACCTTTGAGGAAAGAAGAAAAGTTCTGTGCTGAAACAGAAAATCAAGAGGGAGGGAGAGAGGGAGGAAAAGCAAGAAGGACTAGGGAGGAAATGCAAGTAAAAGAAACAAACAAAAACCAATAAAAGATCATCCCGCATTTCCATCTACCAGGATTGTCAAAATATCTTTAAATTGCTGTGCACTAACCAGGACTGAAACTTTAAGAAGGTGAGAAGCAAAAACCTCACACACACACATAAATTAGAGGCTCAGAGGAAGCCATTTTTATAATGTCACTTCAGGTGTTCCAAAGGTTATCTCTGATTTTAAAAACAAAAATAAGACTGATTGTATCTTCTTATTGATAGCCCAGGGTTACCAAGATGAAATCTATTATCTAAGATATTAGTATATTCATAGAAATCTGTACTAGTTAAAGTTTATTATCAATGAGAAAGATTACTATCATTTTTCATCATATTTAAACTAGTATGTACTTGTAACTTAATTTAATTGCATTGGCTCATATGGGTGCATATATGTGCCATGAACACAGTTAAGCTACAAACATGGAACACAGATTTTAACTGAAAAAAGTCTGCCTTGTCATCAGTAATAACAGGCAATTTGGGAGAAAAAGGAAAACACTTTAAAAGTTGTATTACTTCTTAGTAAGTGACAGACAAAAGAAAATAGTGGGAAAGAAAGATTCCTAAAGGACAATGAAGAAAGAATAGGTGACTGGATTCATGAAGGCCGAATGTCTTGGTTGGAATAAAAGAAACTCAGAAGGAAAGAAATATTCAGTTAGCAATCAGTTAGCAAGAAAGAGACTAAAAAGTCTATCGCCCTTCTGATTTCTATACACACTTTCAGTGGTTTTATATGCCCAAACCTTTTCCTGTTTTAAATCTTTCTAGGTATGCATTGTCAGAACAGGAAAATTATATTCACTGATCTAAAAATAATAGACTAGCAAGCATCTTTCTTTTCTTTTTACTACCTTTGGAAAAATAGATACTGTTTTTTCTGGAATCATGTGAGGCCAATTTTTACAGTAGTAATAACTACAGTGATCTCTGTCTGACCGTCTGTCATTATCACAGACTGACTGAGACCTCACACAGCTTCGCGGAGGCCTCAGTGCCATGGTCCTGATACCTCGTCTTTTTTAGAGTCATTATTTGCTGCGTTGTGATTTTTTAATACCGTCTTGTTTTTCAACTTCATACATATTTTTTTATGGATAAAAAGGGAAAGCCACAGAAGATATGTCTTGTTTTCTGCTGCTTCAAGAAAATACAATTTTAGAGGAAGTACAGTTTTCCCAGTGCAATAATGTATATGTATATGGTAATAGCTCACATTTGTGTTTTAAAAATTATAAAGCAAATAGAACTCAGATCTATCTGAGGTAAAACATTTCATTATATTTTATTAGCCCCAGATCAATTTCTAAGGCAATGTTTGAATTAAAATGTTTTATCCAGCATTTTTAAGAAACCAATTTAAAATTACACAGCTTATAACAGATTGCCAGAAATATTGCAAGCAGCCATTCATTTACTCCAAACCAATTAAACTCTACATTAATACATGCAGTAATACACATGCACTTGTTCTTAATTTCCTTTTGTAATTAAGCATACAAGATATAGCCTGGCTTGATAAAGAATTTTAATCTTCTGTTTGATCTTTTCCTTAACCTCTCTGGCCCCTACTATCAAGTGGCAGAAGTCACTGCCTGATATCACCATTCTTATTTCACTTAGAAGATCAAGGTCTTTCATACACTAAATGTACTAAGCAGTAAGTTTCCAGCTCTCCTGAAATAATTGCCTGATATGTGGAAAACATTCCATTCTCAGATCCGTGGAAAGAAACAACCAGAATGTTAACAGAATATAATCTTAACAGACTACAGCTCATCCTCAGTATCAGTTAACACACCATTCATTCCTTTGCATTTTCCACTATATATGAAACTGACCTGACCTCCAACTGAGGTATTTAATATCCTTCCAAAGTCTACTCAAACATAACGATCATTTTGCAATTATTGGAGAATTATCATTGTTCCTTAATTTCTAATCATCTTTTAGAAATTCCTGTATGAGTTAAAAGTAGAAATATTAAAATTCCTGTAAAGATTAAGTAAATTGAACAAAATTTCTCAACCTTAGAGAGTATTTAAAGATGGAAAGATAGCTGGTATTGAGTTTCTGCTGTGCCTTGCATTCTTTTAAGTGGCTTTGTTAACTCTCTCAGAAAAGCTTATCTAATAAAGAAATGGATAGTCTGAGGATTAATAATTTGCCCCAGCTAGCAGAAGAATTGAATCTAAACCCAGAAGAAGTATTGTTCTCAGTGGAATAGCATTCCTTACTCACTGAAAATCTTTTATCCACCAAAGAAACTTTTTTCCACTTGTGTATATTACAGTCCACATATGCAGATATTGCATTCTGCTTTTCTTGTCCACTTGACAGTATAACAAAATCATTTTCCATATATGTGTGTAAGTTCTAAACATCTAAATGTTAAAATATTTATGTTTCTTTGTTAGTGTAATTTCTTTAAGTAGTTTTCTAATATTGTGCTATCTCTAATATTGTGCTGTCTAATATATTACTGTCTCCTAATTCTTTTGGTCATTAGTAGATCACCTACAAAGACATTGCTATGTTTTAGATTTAACATGTCCTCCAAAACTCTCATATGTCAGAGGCTGGACTTTCAGAAGGTGATGGAATCACGGGGTGCTCTACCTATCAGTGGGTTACTTTACTGGTTACTTCAGTTATACGTGATGTTAAGAGGTGGAGCCCGATCAAAAGAGATGAGTCCTTTTCTCTGCACTGCCCCATCAGCATTTGTTATTGGTTAACTTCTTGATAGCAACCTTTCTTTCTGAAGTGAGATGGAATCTCTCTGTTGTTTTCATCTGTGTCTCCCAAATTACCAGTGATGCTGAACATGTTTTTTTCTCATACTTATTTGCCACTTCAACTTCTTCATCTGAAAAATGTCTGTTCATTTCAGATGCCCATTTTGAATTGGGTCTGATTTTCTTAAAAGTTCTTTATATATTCTAGGTAGTAATCCTTTGTCTACGAAACAGCTGGCAAAAATTCTTTCCCACGTTTTAGTTCATCTTTTTACTCTATTGATGGTTTCTTTCCCTGTGTAGAAAGTTTTTAAGAAGATGAGATACCACTTGTTGATTCTTTTCTGCTAGCTCTCATGCTACTGAGATTTTGTTTATAAAGTTTTTTTCCTATGCCAGTGTCTCTAAAAGTTCTATCTAACCTATCTTCCAGCAGGTTTAATATTTCTGTTGGTGAGAGTGTAGACTGGTGCAACCACTGTGGAAACCAGTGGGGAGATTCCTCATAGAAACTAGTATTAAAAGTCCTGTTTGACTCTGCTATTGCCCTAGTAGGTATATTCATGAAAGAATTAAAACCATTGTACCACAGCAACATATATGCACCCATGTTTGTAGAAGCACAGTTGCTAATAGCTAAAGTTGGAAACTTTATCAATAAAGTTTCAATAGGTGACTGGATAAGGATGAGGTTTTTTAAAAATATACATATATAAAATGGAAGATGACTCAGCCATTAAGAATGATAAACTTGAGACATCTACAACTAAATGGGTACACCTTGAGACCATACTCATAAGTAAAATAACTAAGACACGCATATGTAAATACAGAAGTTTCTCTGGTGTGAGAAACTAAATCTATTATGTGCAGTCACAAATTCTAAATAATGACTGTGATCATAAGTTCTTTTTTTTTTTTAAAGTTTTTTTGAGAGAGGGTCTGGCTTTGTGGTTCAGGCTGGCCCTGAGCCCAGCCTCAAACTCACATCACGGCAATCCTCCTGCCTCTGCCTCCCGAGTGCTGGGATTACAGGTGTGAGCCACCACGCCCGGCACTGTGGTATGTGGTGCTGGTTGCTGCTGGGGTGAGTCTCCAAGCCCAGTATTGTTTATGTGGTTACCGGGGATCGAACCCGGGTCCTTGCACTTGTGAGACAGGTGCCAGAACCACTGAGCTATATCCCTGGCCCGTGATCATAAGTTCTAATTTAAATGTTCTAGTTAACTCAATAATTAATAAGTAAATAAATATATACATAAACTTCAGAGAGGTGAGTCACTAGAGTGTGGCCTGGAAGAGTACAGATTCTCCTAGCTCTTCCCTTCTCTCTGCTTTCTGTCCCCATGTGAGAAGCACCTTTTTTCCATGAGACCCTGTGACCAAGCCCGGCCTTGGAGCCAGCTAACTCTGGATGGTCGGCTGCAGTGATCCTCTCCTCACTGAAGTTGTGGATGTCAGAGTTTTGTCCTGACAGCAAAGAAATTGACAGAGACAGAGATTCATTAGGTAAGACTTTTGTTTCTGTTGAACTATTTCCTTAAGATATACTTCAGTTGTTAAATTCATGAGAATAAAACATATGAATATTTATATAACTCATGTTCTACAAGAGATCTTCTTCAAAGCAGATACACTAATTTAAAATGAAATATTGCTACTTTTTGAAAAGGAGGCATTGTCAACACTCACATTCTACAACAGTGAGATGTTCAAGCTTCAGAAACTTATGCAAAATGTTGTTGTGAATTACCCTTGAAAAAAGAAAGCGACAGTTTCCTCCCCTCTTGTGGACTACATGACAGCCCAGAGGACTGAAATGTCATTAATTTTTTTAAGATTATCTCTCCTGAGTGAAGAGAATCTTGAATTTTCCTTTATATATTCCCATAGAGTTAAATCCTAACAAATCTGGGAAGATCTCAGGATGTCCATAGTGAGCCCAGAAAATGTTAGCCAGCTGCTGAATGTCAATAGAAGAATATATACTGAACATATGAGTTATTCCTAACTTACCCAAAGTACCACTTCTAATCACAACAACTACACTTGTATAATACATTCTTCTTTGGACAATATTCTCTCCTACCCTTGATACTGGGGAAGAAAGTGACATATAGTTTATGAGATATAGAGACCTGTGTGCCAGGAATAAATGTAGTATCTCCATGCTTTTGGAAGCTAACAATTTCATTGGATTAAAAACATATCACCACACTGGAATTTAATTATTAACCACTGGAACAGTAATTTTAAACATCTCAGATGTAAATTATGAGTCGGAATACAAAGGAAGGAGAATTTAATTATTCTATACCTGAGTGATCAAGATAGTTAATATTGCTGAGATATGAAAAGTACTTTTCAGAAAAATCAGATGTGATAAATGTCCCTGATATTGAAGCTTTAGTTACCTTCTATTTCATTTCTTATCTTTAGGATAGTCCTGCAAGTACTGTTGTATCAAGTCCTGCAAGTTGTATCAAGTGATCCTGTCCCACTGTGTCGCAAAGGATTTTGCCAAAACCATCCATAATTAAAAAATCTTGCTCAGGGCCGGGGGAGTTAGCTCAGTGGTTCTGGCGCCTGTCTTGCAAGTGCAAGGACCCAGGTTCGATTCCCCGGTAACCACATAACATTACTGGGTGTGGAGACCCACACCCAGCAGCAACCAGTACCACATACCACAGTGCCAGGCGTGGTGGCTCACGCCTGTAATCCCAGCACTTGGGAGGCAGAGGCAGGAGGATTGTGATGTGAGTTTGAGGCTGAGCTGAGGGCCAGCCTGAACCACAAAGCGAGACCCTGTCTCAAAATACCTAAAAAAAAAAAAAAAAAAAATCTTGCTCAAGGCTTATTGTGAAATCATCAAGCTATAAGAGTAGGTAGATAGAGGGATTGTTAATTCAATCAGACAACTGAATACAGTAAATCTATTCATTCAAGAAATATTGAGTGATTTATAGACATCCATCACTTGAGTTTGTAAACAATAAAGTAGGAAGGAAGAAGCCATGTTTGACTTTGAATATGAGACAGAAGAAATTTTTATAATTGATTCATAACAATAACAAAGAAATTCATTAGTTCCAGTGAAATTTGAATGCCAAAACCAGAAAAAGTGAAGTAACTTACTATAGAGTTTAGAGTCAAGATCACATCTTAGACACCAGATTGTCTGCCTCTGTCAAATTATTTTAACAATAAGCCCATGAAAATATTCTTATTATCTTTGCCTGATGGAAATTTTCAATACTCTTTTCTGAAAGAAAGTGTGAAAAACATAGCTCTGTGCCCAAGTAATTGTTCTTCTTTCTTTCATTTAATTATGGTCCACAACAGTAAGCTTTATACCATCTAATATTTATTCTTCAACAAAATGAACTTGAGTAACTGGATGAAAGATGCTTTACAAAGTATTAAAATAGTTCTAATAGTAGTAAAACTACTAAATGTGTGCTACTAACTATGATAGCCACTATTTGCATGGCAGTAATTCATTTAAATTTAAATTACATAAAATTATTCAATTATTCACCCACACTAACCACATTCACATATCTTCAATTGCCACAAGTAGCTGGTGGCTTCCATGTCAAACAGTCCACAAATAGAACATTTACACAATCACAAAAAATTCTTTTGTAAGTGCTACATTAAAATAATAAGCCCATTTCCCACCTGGCACCGTAAAAAAATGAATTAACTCACAATGCACATTTTTTTAATATCCTCTGCCTTGAGCAATAAGATATTTACATAAGAATACACCGGAAGAAGGACTTCAATGGGAAGCAGCATGAGAGATTCAGTCATATGTTCCTCTGCTTCTCTGCTTGCAAAATGAGGTGCTTACATGGCATTCTTTGAATGCCTCAGATGCTCAAGTCTTTCTCTCCATATGATTATAGCTTTACAGCTTTTACATAAGTCCCACCAGATGATTTATGAAGAAGTAGCGTTAACACTCAGTATGTTACCCATTCTACTGCACATGTTATATATAAAATACATAAACAATGTACTTTAGAGGAAAAGCAAATGATTATTTAGGAAGGAAAGTTATTCCCAAGAGAATATTCAGTGAAAGACCGCAAAAGTTGATAGTTTTGACACCAGTATTGCATCGAGCACATCTTTTTACAAAATTGGAAAATTTTGTAGAAAATTGTGGAAGTATAATGATGTTTACAATAGTGAAAAAGGTCAAAAACCTGCATGACCCTCAAAATAACATTAATAAAATACAATTATCAGGTCCCTATAAGGTGATGTTATCTAGACACAAAAGAGGGTGTTCATAACAACAGAAAATATAATCTTCTAAGCAATACCATTGTGATTTCACATCAGACAAATAAGTGTCTGCAAAAACAAAGAAAATGGGAGAGAGACACTAAGGTGTTAATGTCAAGGATCTCTGGTTAATTGTATTTTGAGTGTCTGTCATATTAATTTTCTCCTTCTCTCTCTCTCTCTCCTCACTCTCTCTCTCTCTTTCTCTCTCCCTGTCTTTCTCTCTCTTTCTGCCTTGTCTGACTATTCTGGTTTTTTTTCTACACTGAATATATACTGCTATAACATGAAACATGTAATATACTATTAAAATTATTTGAAAATATTTTGCCTGCATGGATGTCAGATTTTAAATGGTAACTGCATGAATGCTTAAGTAAGTAAACAGGTATAAAAGTAAACATAAAACACACATTGTCCTACCAGCCCATCTGAAATATAATCATCTTAGCCTCATAGTTTTGGGACCTCTCATCCTAAATGACAGTTTTATTTTTTAGCCTTGACTAGAGTCAAGCTACTGCTTAATTACTAACTATGATTAAGAGTATAAAGACACTGATGAGAAAAACAAGTGAAATCTGTGAATAAAATGTTAACTCTCGGGCTGGGAGGTCATAGCTCCGAGAGACAAGGCACTTAGTGGGCACACAGTACTAAGTGCTGCAAAAAATGTTGAAACTAAATAAATGTAGAAACTAGTTTTACCCTGTGCCAAGGTGTCCCCATGGCCCAGAAGACTATTCTCTATTCTCATAGCTGAGTTTTAATTGAATTTTTAAAAAAGAGAAAAAACTTCTAAAGGTGAAACTTAAGTGAGTATTGATTCATTTAAGCAGCTACATTTCTATTAGCATGCTTGTTGGCTTGTCTTATCTTTCTTCTTTTGAAATTGCCTGTGCAAATTAGGACAATACACGCATTTTCTAAAGAGCACCATTTGACAGAAACTGAAAGATTGTAAGTTTTTCTCCTCTTTTACACTGAACCTTAATGAGATCGGGTACCGATGATGACTACAAACAGAGGAAGGAGAAAAGAAGCATGAATGAAGAGGTGGTGAAGGGAGGCAAAGTCCTGAGCCATTTCAGTGGAGTAAAGATCAATTTCATTTTAATATAATTTTTAATGGTTGTTCCAACTCCTATAATGCACCCACACAAAAGGCTTCAGTTAATGTGTGTGTGTTTTGAGCAGTTCCCCTCTTTGACCCTCGAGTTTAATTTCCGTCCTTCAAATGAGATGAATGGAGCGTGAAGCAGGTCATATCTCAATGCTGACACATGGGTTGCAGATAGAACTCACAGCCCAGAGAAGCAGCCAGTTTGGAGATTAAATCAAAGCAGCTCTGAATAGATGGGAGGTCATCCAGGGGCAGCTTTGACATTTGATAGGACCTTGTGATCAATCGGGCCTTTCTTTACTCTTCCAGGCATCCTGATGACAGTGGCCCTAAAAAACAGATGGGATATGTTACAAAGTGCAGGAGAAGCACTAGATTGTGAAAGGAGATAGGTGTCCATATTATCAAAGGGACAACTGTTATTTGAAGCGGCCAGTGAATTAGGAGCCTCCGCTTTGCTGCAATTACTCAGTTCAAGTTTACCTTTCACGATGTAAAACATGAACTTGGGAATGGGGAGATCATTTTTTAAATTGCTTTTTAAAAATGTCTTATATTTTCTGTATTAAACTTTGGATGTTCCTGAATTTTTGAGACTGAATTTTAGCCAATCTTTTCATTCTGTTCATAAGGAATGTTTCCAAAAGTCCAAGCTTTGCATTTGCTTTCTTTTGTTTGCTTGGTGAGAAATTCACACATGCATGTGCACACACACACACACACACACACACACACACACACACACACACAATATGATAACCTTTGGAAGAATGGGAGAGGCTGTTAATGCAGCAGCTTACTGGACAGGGGCCTGTGTATGTTTTCAGGAAATCCCAGTCCTGTTGCCAAAAAACTCATGAAAAATGAATGGCCCTAGGACACCCAGTGACATGCTGTTTCAGCGAATGGTAATGGGCCATCTCCAGGATAAAAGGCAGGCTGTGGGGAGTTGCACCACTCATGAGCCCTGCCTGAGCTAAAAGAGATGCCTTTTATGAAGTGACATAAGAGCAAATTATTTCCAGAACTATCACATCTCTCTTCACCCCTACCATACCTCTGCTTTGGCTGCTCTCACAGCAGCCGTATAGACATGCATTGACATTTACATCCGAGTGTTCTCAGAACTCACCTGTCACACAGCATTTTGTGGTTGGAACTGAGCCCACCAAATTTCACTTAGTTGACAGAGGAATGGGAAAGATGGACTTCTGACAGCAAGAGCTTGGGTAAACATGGAAGCCGAGATCTTTCCCTTCACTTCTCCTCTACCCCATCTGGAGACTTCAACTCCCCACCATGTGACCTTAGACAGTTGGACCAATAGGCCACGTAAGTTAGTTTGAGGTGTCAGATTTTTGTTTGACATGGATTCAGGAAGGCAGTATTCGAAGCATATTTTTGCACAGTTACAAGATCTATCACAGTCCAGTATGAGAAATTGCTCTGGGATATCTCTAATGAAATATTAACCAACTCACAAATGTTTATCAAAGTTACATCCCAACATGAGTGCATAAAATTATAATAGGATAGACATATAAAACAATCCAAAACTCCAACCAGTGGGCCAGATAAATTATGAAAATTAATTATTGAAAATAACTGCAAGGAATGTGTTGAGATGGTTATTACCATAGGATGTGAAAAATCTCACCTTGGGAAAATATATTCCAATCTATTTAAAGCATTATCACAGAGTAGTTTTAATATATGATTTAAGTCAATTAAGGTATTACACAAAAATAAACTTTCCATTTCCCAGTGATCTACTGAGGAATAGATACCATTAACATATTTGGATTGTAACCAAATTAATTCAGCTGCCACTTTAATATGGCAGTAGCACATTCATGGCTAAAATTTCTGCAATGCTGTGTTCATGGTGTGTGTCAGAGGCTTTTGTGAAGGCACAGTACATTTATCTTGTCGTAACTTTCCAGAAAGGATCAGAACATATCTAAGAGGCTTGGATTATGAAGTGTGTATGTGTATTTTAATTTATGCAAATTGTGTCCTGATTCTGGCCCCCAAGTGCTCAGATATTTGTGAGAATTTAGAGAATATTTACAGAGAAGCATTTTTTCCTGAACAATTTTATCATTCAAATGTGGCACAAATCTTCCAAAATGGTAATTCTCTCTAGCAAGCTAATCCTTCAAGGGGTTTTATGTCTCAGAGAAAGCTGTGCATAATCAAAAGACTCTACAAAATGCATGTTAGTTTGAGTCACTCTGTATAATTCCATTTAACTATTGCCAATTCCAAAAACAGCCACAATTTCCCTGTAACTTGTGAACATCAGATAAAGAATGCAGGAAGAATCGGCAGTTGGCAGTTGAGTAGCTGAAAGAGGAAGGGAAAAGCTGTGCTGGTGTTTTCCAACTCATTTTCTTCTCATATGAAAATTTGAAAAGAACAAACAAGTATACTGAAAGTGACCTAAAAACTCTGGTATGAGAAGATAGACTCTGGACCACCCATCACCGTGTGACTGAATGTATGGTCTGGTTGGGAGGAAAACGCCTTAAAAATTCATGGACTGTACTTTCCAACAATTCTTTCAGGTCTCGCTTTGTGGTTCAGGCTGGCCCTGAGCTCAGCTTCAAACTCACATCACAGCAATCCTCCTGCCTCTGCCTCCCTAGTGCTGGGATTACAGGCGTGAGCCACCACACCTGGCACTGTGGTATGTGGCACCAACTGCTGTTGGACGTGAGTCTCCACACCCAGTATTGTATGTGGTTACTGGGGATTAAACCTGGGTAATTGTGCTTGCAAGACAGGCGCCGGAACCACTGAGCTAGATCCCTGGCCACCAATAATTCCCTCTTAAAGTTACCTTATAGTTAAAAGTGATGAACAAAATATTGAATTTCCAAAAGAACTAAGCCTCAGAAATTAACAAGAAGAAAAAAACAAATGACAGTTCAGTAAAGAACCTTAACCAAAACTATAATTTTAAAAATTATGCTATTTTTGAATTGGATCTTTAAATTTGGGTGGACTGATTTTTTAAAGGTCTTTATATATTCTAGATGGTAACCTTTTGTCTGAGAAATGGCTGGTAAAGATTCTTTCCCATATTGTTGGTTGCCCTTTTGCTTTGCTGGTGGTTTCTTTTGCTGTGCAGAAAACTCTCAATAGGATGAGATCCCATTTGTTGATTTCTTCTACCAGTTCTCATGCTACAGAGGAATTATT
This sequence comes from Petromus typicus, assembly GCA_004026965.1. Classification (NCBI taxonomy): domain Eukaryota; kingdom Metazoa; phylum Chordata; class Mammalia; order Rodentia; family Petromuridae; genus Petromus; species Petromus typicus. The sequence goes on along the minus strand of PVIR01002910.1, from coordinate 37,075 downwards.
CATGAAATCTTTCCCTAAACCAATGTCTTCAAGAGTTATACCTAACCTGTTTTATAGCAGGTTTAGTGTGTCTGTTTTAATATTTAGGTCCCTAATCCACTTTGATTTTTTTTTAGTACATGGTGAAAGAGCTGGGTCTAGCTTTAGAATTTGGCAGGTCTAAAGCCAGTTTTTCCAGCACCATTTGTTAAAGAGGCTATCCTTCCTCCACTGAGGATATCTGGCTCCTTTGTCAAAAATAAGATAGTTTACAAATTTTAAGACATAAAATAAACTTTTAAAATCTTGAAAGAATAAAAATAATTCATAGTATGTTCTTAGGCCTAATACAATTAAACTAGAAATCAATGTCAGAAAAATATGCAGCAAATTCCAAAATATTTAGAAATTTATTAAATTAGGTGAAATTTTACTTTTTTGAGAGATTCTTTTAAAAAGTATGGAAGATTTTTTTCAAACCTCTTTGTTTCAACAAAAGTGCTTAAGAATTTGTGAAAATTCAGACTCAGCTGACCCTTATTTCCATACAAGAATTTGGTCATCTGAAAACTTTTAAAGTACTGTGAAAAAATAATTATTAACTATTTTGAATCTATTGTATATAGGTTGTCATTGAATAATTTTGTAGTAAAGAAGTGCAAATAGAAAATTGACTATGAAATATTGCATGGTATATATGGAAAAGTGTATGTATCAAGAAAAAATGGTTATTATATTTACATCAAAATAAAAAATATTTTCACTTGGCATTAATCAAATATACTTTTTCAGTTTTCTGTAATTTGTCATTTTTTTTACTTTATATAATGGTAAAATATAAAACTGTATGCCTTATAAAATTTCTTTGAAAAATCAAAAAAAAAATAAGATAGTTTACTGGGTCTGGAGTTGTTTCTGGATCTTCTAATCTACTCCACTGGTCCTCAGGTCTGTTGCTTTGCCAGTACCATGAAGTTTTTATCACAGTGGCTTGGTAGTATAGTTTCAAATTGAGGATCATAAATGGGCATCTGAAATGAGCACTTTTCAGAGGAAGAAATAAAAGCAGCTAAGAAGCATATGAAGAAATGTTGAATATAACTAGTCATTTGAGAGATGTAGATGAAAACAACACTGAGATTTCATCTCACTCCACAAAGAATGGCTGTTATCTCAGAATTAGCCAGCAACAAATGTTGGCATGGCCGCAGAGAAGAAGGAACCCTTCTCCACTGTTGGTCGGTGTGTAGACTTGTACGACCCCTGTGGATATCAGTCTGGAGATTCCTCAAAAAACTACAATTAGAGGTGCCATTTGACCCTGCTATTCCTCTGCTAGGTATATACACAAAAGAATTAAAAGACTCATATCACAGCAACATATGTGCACCCATGTTTATAGCAGCTCAGTTTGTGATAGCTAAATCTTGGAAACAACCAAAATGTCCATCAACTGGAGACTGGATAAAAATGTTGTGGTTCTTCTATAGAATGGAGTATTACTCTGCCATAAATAATGATAAGATTGAATCATTTATATTTAAATGGACATACCTTGAGGACCATCCTCATAAGTGAAATAAATAGGTCACAGATGTGTAAATATCATATTTTTTCTCTGCTGTGAGAAAATGAAGATGTAAATGAGTTCTAGAATGTATCTTAAATATTGTGAAATAGAAAATACTGAAAGGGAAATGGGGTGAAAGGGTAAATAATGAGGGGAAAAATAATGAGATTATAACAGAAAAGAAGTGAAACAAAGCTTATGTATGTAGGGGACAGAGGTAGTAAGGTGGGTAGGGGTATGGGAAAACATGTGAACTAAGTTGTGTCACATACTGGTACAATTTCTCATTGTTGAGTGCAATCATGATGTGTATATGTAATGTATCAATAAAGATTCATAAATAAATCAATAAATAAAAATAAATAGATTATTCCAAGTTCTGAAAAAAAAATAGATCTGATTGCTAACAGGGCACAAAAGCCCTGGTTAATATCAGGGAATATCAACTGTTTTTTTTTAAAGGAAAACTAATCAATGACATTTGTGAGAATGAATTTAGATGCATGAGATAATTTCATAAATGCTCTATCACTTAACACTTTACTATACATGTTTAGCTTTCTCCTTTAATAAGAAACAGGACAATAGCCTTGGTTTTAAGTATCACTGGGGAAGTTTTGTTTCACCCAATGTCTTTTTAAATCCTCTAATAATTCCTCACCATCATGTACTCCTGGGTCTAGAAATCAATGTAACTGGCCAATTGAAATATCTCTTATATTTGAAACAACATTTAAGACCAAGCAAGTTTTCTTAGGAGATGAAACAATAACTTAGCGACAGGGTTCATTTTGTTCAGGCATTCAACTCTTCAAAAATATTATGGACTCAGATTTGGAAAAGAGGATACTGGATTCAAAACCTTCAGGTTCACACATGAAGATATATAAAAGCCTTTTTCTGGTTCTTTTATTTTTATTCATATCTTACAATACAATGGGCTAGTCCCAAGACCTTGGCATTAAGCTACATTCCAGCCCTAACCTTGACCCACCTTTTAAAATTTTTTTTTATCTTTATTGGTACATTAAATATACACATCATGATTGCACTCCATAATGGGGATTTGTACCAGTATAAGACACAATTTAATTCTCATTTTTTCCCATAGCCCTACCCACCCTACCACCCCCCCATATACATAAAATTTGTTTCCTTACTTTTTTGTTACAATCTCAACATTGTCCCCTTTTAAAATTTTGAGACAAGGTCTTACTAAATTCCTCATGCTGTGTTTGAATTTAGGTTCCTTCTGACTCAGCCATCAGGATGCTGGCTGATTGGCGTGCATCCCACACACTGGTTCAGGTTCTGTTTTTTAAGTATTGAGGCATGAAGCGAATACATCCATTGCAGTTCGCTAGTCACTTCAAGCAAAGTACCACAGATCTTTGCCTAGGAGGAAGTGCACAAGTATTTCTTATAAAGAGACTCATCTACATTCAAAACTCAGATCTACTTCTTACCAACGATTGGTAAGATTGTTGACCAATTAAGTAGAAATAAAGGTGATTCTTACCTCAAAAAGATGGTATGAGAAATGTCTGTAATGATTAAATAAAGGAGTTATCGGCATTCTGGGCACTCATAAAGCCTGCAGTAAAGGCTGGCTACTATTTTATATTAGTCCAACACATCTTATCTTTGAGCATTCTAAACTGGAAGAAGTCTGAGAACAAAAGGACACACTATACTTTCATGTCCTTTTTAGTTGTCTTCTGTAACTGAAGGAATTAATCATAAGATCAGTTTAGTCAGTGGAGAAATAAAAGATCAAACTAGAGAATGATGCTATTTAAATAGCAACTAAGAGTTATTAGTAATGTCACCCTATTAAACACACTGAAATTGCTTCTTCATAAAATGTTGCATAACAACAATTAGAATATGATGCTGCAATATATCCTCCCAGAATATCAATGTATTATATCTATTTCTGCATGATATATTATCTCAGACTTACAAAGCATTTGTTTTTCAATAGTATATGTAGGTTGTGAGTCCAGGAACAGCTGAGTGACTGGTTTGTGCTCAGATTCTCTTGTGAATTGCAATCAAGGTTTTGGTTGGGGCTGCAGTTATCTACTGGATTGGCCTGGGGGAAGATCTTCTTCAGCCTCATTCACACGGCTGTCACCAGGCCGCAGAAAGCTGACTTTAAAGCTTGCGCCCATAAACTTGCCACAGGGCTGCCTTATGGCATGGGAGCTGTCTTTCTCTGGGATAAAACATCAAACAGAATGAAAGAGGGCTTCCTTCTCAGAAGAACACAATCTGAGTGACCTCAGTTACTCAGAAGTATCATCCTCTCACCTCTGTTGTGTTTTATATGTTAGAGATGAGACAATAAGTCCACCCACACTCAAAGGGAAAAAGTAATGAAGGGTATGAATTTCAGGAGACAAGGATCACCAGGGTCCATGTCAGAGGTTAGACACAGTTACGAAAAAGTAGCATTCTGTCACTTCTGTTGTATTTTATGTATTATATATGAGACAATAAAACCTACCCACACTCAACAGGAAAGGTATGAATTCCAGGAGACAAGGATCATTGAGGACCATGTCAGAGGCTTTCCTTCTACCACAGTCCATCCCCCTGCCATCAATATCCAGGTCCCTCTTAAATATAAAATACATGCACTGCCCTCCCCCCCCAATGCCTCCGAAACTTCTATCTCATTGCAATATCAGCTTAAAGTTCAGAATCTCCTCATCCAAATCAGGTCCAGGTATAGCTCCTAAAGCAGAATTCTTCAAGAACTGTTCCTTGCAATTTGTGAGGAACAAAGGAAAAAACAAAAGGCAAATGTATGCTCTTCTGCCTGCACAGAATGATGGGACATACACAAGATAGCCCAGTCCCGTTCAAAGTAGGAGTGGAAGACACCAGGGTTACTGATTCATAGTAACTCTACAAGTTGGTCAGTTTCAAAATGTTGGAATACCCTTGATTAAAGCTCATAGCTTGAATAATTTTTCATTTTTCTCCACTCTGCCTTTTAGACTCTTGAGTCTACCCTCTTATTCTTCTTTCCATTTTTGCTAAATGTAGTAAGTGTTAAAATTCTGACAATTTGGCCGGGGATTTAGCTCAGTGGTTTCAGTGCCTATCTTGCAAGTGCAAGGACCCGGGTTTGATCCCCTGGTAATGACATAACACAGTGTCAAGCGTGGTGGATCACGCCTGTAATCCCAACACTCAGGACGCAGAGGCAGGAGGATTGCTGTGATGTGAGTTTGAGGCTGAATTCAGGGCCAGTCTGAACTACAAAGTGAGACCCTGTCTCAAAAAAAAAAAAATTCTGACAATTCAAAGATCCATCTTTGTTCTGTAGTGTTTCTGTCCCCTTGGGTCCCCATGATGAGGTATCTCTGCATACATCTCTTTTGAGAACCCTGTTGAGCCTCTGAGAAGCTTCCTAGGGTTAAATCCATAAGACAAAAGGCCAAGGTCCCAAACTGCTATCAGATAAAGCCCTTCACACCTTAGACTTCAGCTCAGCGGACTGAAGACACTGTGATTTCATTTCCTGGAACCCTGTTGTTTGATCGAGAGAACCTGAGAGGTATCCTCTATGTCACTTTAAAGCATCTTTCACATGGTTGAACGCTCTCTGAGATACTACCTTAGATCTTTTTAAGATTGTAATAGAAAGATTTTAAGATCTTAATAAAAAGATTTTTATTAAAAGATTCTTAATAAAAAGATTTTAAAATGTCCAACTATATCCTGGCCATTTTCTTCCCTCATGTAATACTTTCCTGGCATTGATTTCGATTTAACCTTTGGTCAAATCCTTTTTTTATTCTTATAAGGATGTGTTTGAAATTTATGATGAATGTTTACATTTTTAAAATAAATTTATAGTAAAAGATACATTGGCACTAATCCCCCTTAAAATACCCTTTCTTTGGACACACTTTTCTCATCATTCTTGCTGGATTCTGAAACAGTTCTGAAAGTCTTCCTTTGTGAGAATCTTTATGAGGTGTGACCAGATATACTTGAATGCTGCTGCTAAGTGCCACTCAACAGATGCATAGGCTCATAAAACACCATAGTACGTCCTCATTCACTGTTCACACTGGAGCTGGGATTGTGTAACTTCTGACTCATCCCAAAAGTAAAAGCAATTATGAAAGTCACTTAGGTTACCTCATTGCTGGGACAAAATACCCAATGCCCACAAGCTAAATGAGTTCAAGTTTATTTTAGCTCTCAGTTTGCAGATGTTCCCACCCATAGTTGGCTCCCTCCAGGCCAAGCAGCGGGGCAGAGGGGCGTGAGAGGAGAGACAGTCCATGGCAAGTCAGGCAGGAGCCAGGAACCAGGGAACCTCCCTTTCTTTCCCTTTTATTTCATCCAGGCTACAAGCCTATTGGTTGGATCCACCCACACCTAGGGTAGACCTTCCCAATATCCATAGCCAGAAATATTCTAAACCTATCAGTGGATAATTAGTCTTGTTAAGCCTGCTATCTTCAGTCTGGTCTGAAGCTTGAATTGTAAGGCAAACAGTTGGCATGGGAAATTGACATAAAGTAAATGAGACCAAAGGCAAACTGGAGTTCACTAGCATGACTGGAATCCATGAGAACAAAGAATAAAATATGTGGCCACTAATTACTTCTGACCTTAGTAGTCATGTCCTTATAGGGCCAGTGTCTTTGGCCATTCTTATGGCTTCTGTCTAAATGTTCCCAAAGCCTCATGTACTCATGAGTAGTATGTTTTCAGAACTGGCTGGACGGTGTTGTGACTGATTCACAGTGCAATACTAGGATCAGAGGCATTAGGATTAAGGGTGTGGCTGCTGCCCACCCTAAATAGCCTGGATTAAATATAAGGGATAGAAAGAGCTCTTGAGGTCTCTTGTTAGTTTTGCTTCGCTCTGCTCACCTTAAACTGTTCCTGCTGTGTGATGCCCCCCTGCCATGCTCCCTACCTTAGAGCCAGCTGATTATGGACTGAAATCTCTACTAATTGTATACAAACTGTAACACACAAAAAAATGTTTCCTCCTTTAACTTTGGGTAGCAGATACTTTTTCTCAGCAACAGAAGTGTAATCGAGACAGTCATAGAGCTAAATGAACACTAAATGCTGGGTGTGGTCTCACCACCATGAGTTCAAGGTCAGTTTAACCCTATCACCAAAAAAAAAAGAACACCTTGTCCAGGAGATGGTAAAGCTGATCAAAAAACTTAAGAAGCTGGCAGCTTCAAGCCTGGATGCTGCTTTCTGCCAACAAGATGAGTCAGGAGTAAGCACAGACATGGACTACAAAATGGCTTCCATTCTTCATATCTCCAACATTGAGGCCCGACCCATGGCCCGTCCTCATGGAAAACATGCAGGAAAAAGAAGTTTGAAAAATGTGGCTTGGCTTAGCCAAGGTGACACATTTCAGGGCACCACAATAAGCTCTTTTAATGATGTATGATATGCTTTTTAAAAGTCCTGTATCCATTTCCTTTACTCATCAAATATATAGTAAATAGCAAATAAATAAAGAAATGTCATGTCCATGAGCAAATGAAAAACATTTGTAGGAAAATGGATACCCATAGAGACCATAATGTTCAGTGAAATAAATCGGACAAAGGAATTTAAATGTTGCATGGCTTCTCTTTTATAAGAAATCTAAAACACAGATAAAGAGCAAAACAGAAGATTAATAACAAGCAACAGGTAGTTATATTTTTGCAAAAAGAAGAAATCCAAGAGACACGATGGAGGAAGGGAAGAAAGTGGAAAACAATGAATATGTGTGATGTATGTGTACTAACCTCCCATAATGAATGGAGTCACTATGTCCTGCAAAGGCATACTAAAATAAAATATATATATAAAATAAAATAAAATATAAACTAAACTAATATATATATATATATATATATATATATATGGAAAATCAGAAAAAGGGGATTAGAGATGCAGACTGGCTGGGAAAATGTCCAAGCCTTACTGAGAAAGTGATATTTATACAGATTTAGGGGATGAGGGTGTTTGCCAGGCAAATATCTAAGGAATACCCTTAGAGTTTCAAAGTGGTACAACTAATGGATTAAAAAATATAGAATCAAAAAATGAATAAACAGGTAAAATAGAGATAAATACAATTCAAAGAAATGAACCATAGTGCTTTTAGCACTTAAGTTTCTCCAAGTGGGAGCATTATGTCCTCCCCATGTATTTACCCAACTTTCTAACACATAAATCACATTGGGAAAAGTCCTGCCTGTAGAAGTTAGGATGATTTATTCATAAGCTCTGTGACCAGCTTACAAAACCAAAATTAACTGCAGTAAATAGCAACTAGAATCAGAGAAAGCAAGGCTTGGGAGGAAGGAATGAGGAAGGTTCACCTCAGCTGAGACAAGTAGGGGCCACCATGGTGGAACAGCCAGGGATGGCAGAAGGAGATGACAAATTCCCGAATAAACTATCACCATTTACAAATGATGCAATAAACTCTCACCATTTGTAGCATGGCATTTTTCAACAGACATCTCATGACACCCAGATAAAATTTTTAAAAAGCAGAATGTTTGCATGAAATGAGAAGTGAGAAAAAAATTAAAAACTCTTTTGTTTTACTTGCTCTTAGGCAATTTAAAATCACAAATTTGTATATCAGGCTACTGCTGGGCAATACATTGTTAGTTTTTATCATCTTTGTATTAAGACAAGGTGGCTGATGTATGGACTGTGGCAACAGTTGCCTGGGGAACCTCTAGGAACCTGAAGGCCACTTTTGCTGAGAATGGCTCTCCATGTGGGCCTGTGGATGTCTGAAGGGCAACTGAAATGGGAAGAAAGCCTTGGTGTCTGTCTTCACATTGTGTCTGTTCCCTTTGCGGCTTTAACCCTTGAGCCAGACTCCACTTAGCTCCGCACATACATGTGGTGATCATTCAAGATGGTTTTGTGCAATACTGTGAAACAGGCTTAGCTTGGCCAACTCCTGGAGTTGGCATGGGTGGTTCTTCTTCCTGCCCTTGTAGCTCAAGGGCTAAAAGTCATTCAGCCCTATGATAAGCCCAGGACGTTCACTCAAGACAATGACATCAGCTGTAAGAGTAACTCAGCAGTTCTGGATCACTCAACGGTGTTAATTTGTCATATAGAAGGCCAAATGCATTGTGCAAAATGATAAGGCCACATACGTGAAAATTTAACAGCCTCTAGAATGCGTTGACCGTGACCACCTGACTATCTCAGTAAATCACAAGGAAAAATTTTTTCACAGCCCTTCCTACACATTACTGGATCTCAGCCCAGTCTTGCAATTCATGAAAACCTGCTGCTGTCTCTGTTCTGTGAGTAGCAGCTTGTTCACTCTTTTCTCCATTTTCTGGTTTCCTTCAGTAATTTTTGCCCCACTTTTGTGCCCCAATTTTGCTGGAGCACCTCACTCTTAATAAAGCTATACTTGTATAGCAGTGTGTGTACTGGGTGAGTCGTTATTACTGTGTCTGAGTCAAAAGATTATATTGTCTAATATTATAATGAGGACACTCTTTAGGGAACTACTAGCAAGGTATGTGAATTACCATGATCCTTGTTTATGTCACTACATTCAAAACTCAAACTTGTCTCCCTTCAGGTTCAGATCATATGACCAAACACTGGCCTGAAGAAAGACAACTAGCCTGTCTGTGTCACCAAGATGGTAAATGACAAGAGTGATTTTTTTTTTTTTTACAGGTGTGTGTTATTTCCAAAGGAAGTAGAAATGGTGACTGAGGGAAGAGGCAGTCTTTTTTTTTTTTTTTTTTAGTTCTTACGGATTTACTTTATAATATCTTAATTGAAATATATTTAGGTCCTTCTGGGTGTTATCAATTTTTTACAGAGAAACCACATGAGTTTTACTAACATAATCAGATTATTTGTTAGCTTATGTGTTCTTCATTTCTGTTGTCATTGCACTTGGAATGAGGTCTGCCATCTTGGTATGACCTGGTAATAGCTATTAGACTATAAACACATCAGTTTTGCTTCCCATTGCTGTTCCCTCCCTCTCTCATCTTAAAAGACATATCTTTATAGCAGATACCATATCTTCTGTTCTCATCGGGGGGACATCTTTTATACTGAGGTTCCTGCTTTCTTTGTCTAGTTGGTAATGTTACACAGGAAAGATGCAGAAGAAGGCAGGGAAGGTAAGGAATATCTTGAACCAGGTGGGATTATTAGAAACACTTGTCTCCCATAGATATAACCTCAAATGATAAATCATCATTCTCAGGTCACACAAAAACTTGGTAACATTGTAAATAGGACAGACATTAAGACTTTGGACACCATGAATGTAGATAACATTGAACATTTTTTCTCATTCTACCCATGTCAATTTCTCTTGATTCTATTGCTAACATTTCTCTGCCTGTACACTTAAAAAATATTAATTCAGAACATGAATCTCTCCTTTCTTTCCTAAAATGTCTTTGGGTATGTGATATTTTCACACAAAGGAGCTATTTTTGGCATTCAAAAATTGCTTCTCTTCCTGCTGGCAAAGAGAATTCACTTACTACCTACTAGTGCATAACACTTATTTTGCTTTAAAAGAGGAAAAGGAAAAAAAGAGAATCTCTTCCAAATGACATGGGAGGAAAGAGAAGACATTAAATTTTAAAAGGACAAAATTATTTCTCCTCTTTGAACATTTTCGGGAGCAATACAATGCTGCCTATTGTTTCAGAGGCTAATAGTTATATAAATGTCTCTTTCACAATCTCTATTCCTCAGCATCATCGTAGGCAATGAAAAAAAACCACTCACTTAGGAACCACACCCTTACATAGACCCAGAGCTCATTAGAAGAGAAACATTTCATTTTTAAGATTTTAGTTTTTAATTATTACCTATTTCCTTTCTAATCCTTAAAAGTTTAGTGTCAATGTGTGACTAAGACATCTATTCTATTCTGAAAATGGAGGGAGAAAATTAGATCAAGAATCAAAAGACTGAAATTTTTCTTTGGTCTAATAATTTGCTGAGTACTTTGAGGTCCATAGCTTCTCTAAAGAAAAAAAAAATTAAGAATTTTATAAGCAAGAGTTGCTGAGTTTGATGCTCATTTGGATATTATAGGAATTAGGCTAAAAAGTAAATTTATTTTATTTTTCTTGAAATTCTAAGTTTCATGCTAATTTATACCATATCACTCTTTGACAAGAAATGCTACAAATTCTAATATTTGCTGAAAATAAACTACTAAATGTTTCTCCTTGAATTTAGGCATAGAATTACATCTGTTTTATGGACAATATTTGTTCTGGATTTCCTTGGTATGTAAATTAGAAAATTTCTCAAGCTGTTTTACTTCTTAAAAATTAGGAGGGCACCATTTAGAGAACTTACACTCTTGAGATACTTACTAGTTAGTAGGCAATTGGTCTGGAAAATTAAAGATGTCTTCTCCAAGGTATTGTTAGAGTGAGGTTTTTTAAATCCTTACTACTGGGAGAAAGAGACTCATCTAATGAGCAGTTGAGAATAGTTGAGTTATTAGTCCATGAGATTATCACCTATTATAGGAAGTAAGTTTTTATAGATGTCATCACAATACAAAATAATAGAAGAAATTCTACAACCTGATGTTGTACGCTAAAGAGATGAGGTATTTTAGTTGTATGCCAAACTGCTGGAAAGGATTGAAGATATAACCCTGAGGGAACCATGTTTGCCCTTTGCCCTTCTGTCTCAATCTCTGGTATGGAAGATAAAGAATTTAGACCAATATCCTTCTTTCACTGTTTGGGGTTTATATTTCACACTCCTTTATGAATATTTGACATCAGCTAAGATTTGAACTTCAGATTCTCCCTTTTCTTCCTTCACCTCTTACTCAATTCACATTGTAATCTCTTTCTCATCCATTTTTTTGTTTGTTTGTTTGTTTGTTTGTTTTTTGAGACAGGGTCTCGCTTTGTAGTTCAGGCTGGCCCTGAGCTCAGCCTCAAACTCACATCACAGCAATCCTCCTGCCTCTGCCTCCTGAGTGCTGGGATTACAGGCGTGAGTCACCATGCCCGGCACTGTGGTATGTGGTATTGGTTGCTGCTGGGGTGAGTCTTCACACCCAGTATGGTATGTGGTTACCGGGGATCGAATCCAGGTCCTTGCGCTTGCAAGACAGGCACCAGAACCACTGAGCTATATCCCCGGCCCTCAAAATTAACATTTATAACTGGTTGCTGCTGGGCGTGAGTTTCACACCTAGTATGGTATATGGTTACCGGGGATCGAACCCGGGTCCTTGTGCTTGCAAGACAGGAGCCAGAACCACTGAGCTAACTCCCCGGCCCCTCTCATCCCATTGTTAATACCTCTAGCATTTTGCTTCAGACACTTGAGGACCAGGACTTTTTAGCAGAAACCTTGTCCTCCAGCATATCTTTGGCATAGCTAAAACTCACATTTAGCCAAATGACTGGTACATAACAAAAAGTAAGTGTTTGATAAATGTGTGATGTATAAAGAAAAATGGAGGATGAATGCTAAGAAATGAATGAGAAATGCTGGGATAAATGATTCATCCTTCGTATCACTGAAAATCCGGAAGTTGGGTTTTCTTGAAGATAGGCTTTTGATGATAATTTCATTTTTCAACAAAAACATAGGACTGCAGGTAGTCACCATATATTTTTTAAAACATATCCTAGTGCTCTGCTTCATAAACATTATCAATGAAATAGGTGTTTTGTGTGCCTATTTGCTCCTGTAGTAATACCCTGACACCTTGTAAACTTTATTTTGTGCTTTTATCTCCAAAAACCTGACTAATGCCAGGCTTCTTTATCTGATGTTTGAGTTTATAAGAGTATTAGGATAAAGTAGAGATTAGCTTTCAGTCTGCCAAGTTCAGAACAACTTGCAATACTTTGTGGAGGCTTTAAACGCCAGCAATCTTGAGCTCACAGACTAGATCCCTCCGCCCTATCTAGGCATCTAGAATGATTTTTAGAAAAGTGTTTCCACACACACAAGCGATTTTTTTTCTCCATAGGCAGAATTAGAGTCTAAGGAAAGTATCACCAGGGCCAAAATTACAAACCAATTTAAAGGACAAGACTTCCAGTGGGGGAATTGGGGTCTCTCAGAATCCTCAGGCTCCCCACCATAGTTCATGCGCAAGAAACAGAAGGACTTGGTACTTGTTCAGAAGTTCAGAGCTGACCAAAAGCTCACATGTTAACCCTGAAGGATTCCGATCTGCCTAAGTCCTACTTTCTTTAAAGGGAGCAGCACGGCTTATCTAGTTCATCCGCGTGTCCGTTCACGCAAGCTTCCGTGCACCCACCTATTCATTCTTTCTCCTTTTAAGAAACTCTCTCTGCAGCTGTTTCCCAGAGTATCCTCCCTGAAATGCCCACAACACTCTTTTCCCTGCGTTCTCCTTCCCTGATGTTCTGTGCTTCCTACTCTCTTGTTTCTCAGGATAATCATATACATGATATTATTATCCTGTATATGCTAAACAGCCTAACCACTCACTCCGACTTCTTTCTTCTGCACAGAAAAACTTCGGAGAAATCTAGGGAATATGATCTTCTTTTCTAACCCATTATTTTATAGCACCAGTGAAGAAGGTACTATTAGTATTACTATCCCCATTTTATAAATAAGGAACTGATATATCTATACATATCTATACATATATATATATATAAAACATGTTGTGTTTATATACATATATAACATATATATAATATATATAACATTTGTGTATATACACACATACAACATATATACACATATACATGTTAGACACACACATGTGTGTTATATATACATAGATACATACGACATATATCCATATGCACATGCTACGTGTGTATATACATACATGTATATACATGACATGTTATATATGTATATATCTTTAATTTTTTAATGCTCTTTAACAATAAAACTCATATGCAACTTTATGAATGTTCCTAATACCAACCTCTGCATTTTGGTGGAGTAGGCTCCAGCAGTCATACACTCAGGGAAATGTTATTTAATTTAGTTAAGAGACTTCTAAGATTGTACAAAGAGACTAGTTTTATCACACTATTATTGCTATGGTGGTATTTTAGTTTGTACAGATTAATTTAAGAAAAGAAAGTAATTTCAAAGGCAGGCAGCCACAGTGGTATAGAAAAGCCTTTCCCAGCTGGCTAGAATGCTCCAAAAATTAATGAAATCATCACCCCTTAAAATTTTCTCTAGCGCTACATTGTCAGAAACGACTTCTTTCTAAATCTAGCTATTGGCAAACAGTCACTTTTAAAACTAATAAATTTTAGTAATACTTTCCATACATGTTAGGGTGTGTCTCTTTGCTTAGAAAAATTGTAATCTGAATGACTTATTTTGTGGCATAAATAAATCAGGACTAGTTATACTGTGGAACTAAAGAAGAAACTTTAAGGAATGATCTCCAAATATTTTCAGAAGTTAATCCAACCAAGGTTAGAGGAAAGCCAGAGTTTTATTTCAGCCCTATATAGATGTACTGAAAGTCTTTGAGTATTCAAGTGGGATGATGATAAATGTCACAAAAATCCAGGCCAAAAGAGGAAGTGTAGATCATCAATCCTCAGTGGGATCTTGCTGAGGGTCAACTTTTGGTGAATAAAAATAGTTATGATCTCCATAAGTTTGTGAACATAAAATGTGTACGATTTGCATAAAATTTACATAAACCTACCTACATGATTCCAGATGCCATAGGAAAAAATATATGACATCTGTTTCCATTATCTTAAACCTCATACATCTGGAAACAGAGATGTGCTTAGAAGAACTTGCTTGTGGGGTTGAGGTTCTCTGAAGAATGTTTCTGCTAACTTCGATTGTGGAAGTTACTTAACAAACTAGTGACAGGAAGATAATCTGTTTGGCTAGTAAACTGATTTTTAAATCCTTTTTGAGACTAGGGATGTTCTGTAGTAGTATAGCACTTGACTAGCATGCAGAAGATCCTGTGTTTGATTGTCTGAAATGCACAAACACACACACACACACACACACACACACACACACACACACACACACATATACTCCTCATTTTTCAAAATGTGCCTAATATGTGGTCATTTCCCTTATTCCTTTAATTAACTCAATATATTATGTGAAACATCATTAGGGGAATAAAGATCTTTTAGAGGAACTCTCCTGGAGAGTCTGATCTGAGATCTCACTTCGGCAGATCTTCAGAGTGAAAACATTAAATTCTCTCACCTTCGGTTTTCTGTTGTATAACAAGAGGGGGATTCCTCAATCTGGCGGTAAAGAAAAATTCACTGAAGGCTTTGACAAAAATTAAGACCTCAACAGATATTCTGGAAGATCCAAATCTGAGGAAGAGGTAAGGAGCCAGAAATCAACATTTATGGTCAGCACTATGGATAATTCCAGTACAATTATTTACAGCAGCAGTTAGAAACTACTGGACTCAAAGAATCTGAAAGATCTCTAAAAACACTAAAACAGTTTTTTTCCACTTAAATCTCCTTTTGTGATTCTTTAACTCCTAACTTCTGCAAAGATCAAATATTTAAAGAATTGGCCATCAAAATTAAACCTGGATCCAAAGTCCAAAGAAAAACTTGTATAAGAATCCTGGTCTTGCTGGGTGTGGTGGCTCACACCTGTAATCTCAGCACTCAGGAGGCAGAGGCAGGAGGATTGCTGTGATGTGAGTTGGAGGCTGAGCTCAGGGCCAGCCTGAACCACAAAGTGAGACGCTGTCAAAAAAAAAAAAAAAAAAAGAATCCTGGTCTTGAGGCGGGAGATTTAGCTCAGTGGTTCTGGCACCTGTCTTGCAAGCATAAGGGCCCGGGTTCGATTCCCTGATAACCACATACAGTACAGGGCATGGAGACTCATGCCCAGCTGCAATCAGTACCACATACCATAGTGCCAGGTGTGGTGGCTCACGCCTGTAATCCCAGCCCTTGGGAGGCAGAGGCATGAGCACTGCTGTGATATGAGTTTGAGACTGAGCTCAGGGCCAGCCTGAACCATAAAGTGAGACCCTGTCTCAAAAAAAAAAAAAAAAAAAAAAATCCTGGTCTTCCACTAACTTGCATGAATGTGGTGTTCATTTGAAGCCCTCCACATACCAATGATGGGAAGAGCAGTTAGTCTCTAAGGCAAAAGAAAGTGATACAAATCTAAGCTATGGGGCACTTTGAAAATTTGTGAAGAAAGAACATCTACTTATGCATTGAGTCCTCTTAAAAGACATTGAAGGAAAAAAATCTGTTTGGTTGACAGGGATCTTGTGAAAGAAGGCTTCCGCATATATTGAATCTGACGCAGTCTGAATTATAACTCTTGTCTAACAGAGAATTTTAAGTCATGTCTCATATTTTTACTTTAAAAAATAAATATGGGACCAAAAGAAAAGAAAAACAGAAGGATGAAGTTTTGACTAGATATTTCAGTTCAAAAAGCTAATTTTTATGTAATATTCTTATTGAATTATTTATCCCAATGTTGTGCATTTCTAATTTTCCTTGCTCTGGGGTTTGTATAAGAACTCTGTGCAGTATCTATAAAACCTTGATAAGTCTGTTTGCAGCACTCAATATTCTAGAGGTAGTAGAAAGCCAGGTTTTCTGATAAGACATCGCTTTCTCAACAAACACAATGAAATATGTCACTTTCAAATGAGTCCATTTTTGACATCCCAGGCAAAGCCATCACGGCCGCTGTCACGCATGCTGGATAACTGAGATTCACTACGCACCCTGTGTCCCCTAGAGGATGATTGACATCCGTGGGTTCTGTGTTGTGTGCAAGTGGCCACACTGTCAAAAATGGGCAAACACAATCTTCCCAAAAGGTGAACTGAAAGTCAGCTGAATACAAAAGCATGAATGGGTTTTTCACATATTTTAATCCATAGTTTCTGAAGTTATGATTACAATAAAGTATTTTGCTGGGACTTACCCTGTCTGATGTGGTGGCTATAAGCCAGGTAAAGCCAAAATACACTTGAGGTATGGCTAATCCAAAATTATGTGGCTGTAAATATAAAGTGCACACCAGTTTTAAGACTTAATTTTAATTTTAAAAACAGTATTTCATTAAAGGTTTTTAAATGATCACATGTTGAAGAAATACTATTTTAGTTATCTGGAGTTAAAAGAAAAGTAATCACAAAATTACTTTCAATTTTTAAAACTTTTTCAATGTGACTATTAGAAAATATACATTATATATATGGTTCACATAGATTTATATTTGGTTAATATATATTTTTTTGAGACAGGGTCTCATTTTTGTAGTTCAGGCTGGCCCTGAGCTCAGCCTCAGACTCATAGCAATCCTCCTGTCTTCTGCCTCCCGAGGGCTGGGATTATAGGTGTGAGCCACAGTGCCTGGCACTGTGGTGTGTGGTACTGATTGCTAGTAGGCATGAGTCACCACATCTGGTATTGTTGTATGTGGTTACTCAGGATCAAACCCATGCCCTTGCACTTACAAGACAGGCACTAGAACTACTGAGCTAAATCCCCAGCCCCTGGTCAATATTCTTAACAAAATATCAAATTATGTGACTTCTGAAAAGCTTAATTGATGCTATTTAGAGCTCACTATAACATGTATTCATATCTACACAATATATGTGGGAAAAGGAAATACCACTCCTTACCAGTTTATTTGATATTATGCCCATACTGATCCCTCTGAGAAATGAAATTATAATATCAAAATATTTAAATTTATATCTTAAAGGAACTTGTTATAACACCACGCCTTGCAGTTTTAAAGCTTTTAGAGTTTCTATAAAATTTTCTAATTCAAACTTACCTTTTTTAGCAAAGGCAACTAAGAGCCAGAGTTTAACTGATGTAAACATTACTTACAAGAAAAGCCAGAAGTAGCTACATCTCTAAATCTTAAGCTACAATATTTCAATTGTACCATCACTATTTAAATAGACAATGTTTAAATGTGAGAAGAAAACTATTCCAGTTTTCACAAGTGGAAGTCTTATTTTTGCAAAAGAATTTCAACTCAAAGCCTATGTTTATAAATTACCCTAGTTCAGACCACACAACGTTTAAACAAAGATATTTGATTAAAGTAACTCAATAATATATTTTTCCTGTCTCCTTCTTCAAAACATTTTAATCTGAAAGTATTTTGTGACATAAAGCAGTCAATGAACACAACTCATAAAAATCACCAAGAAGGCAAAATTATTTCAAATACAAGTAGAAATAGAAAGAAGAAATCAGCTCGACCAAAGGGAAGCTTAAAGCCCTCCACTGGCTAGATACCCATCAGGTTTTATGTTCTAGGGAGACTAAAAAATAAAATAGAGGAAATTGTTCTCTATGAGAGATACCTCAGATAAACAAAGGAAGGAAATTACTGACCAAATTGCAGGAGATAGTTCCTAATTCATCAATTTCACATATTTGACACAAAAGAAGAGCAAAGAAAACAGACCTCTTCACAAGAGGGACAGAAAACTGTCCCCAGCAGAACTCTCCGTGGTACTGACTCGGGCTCTTTGGTGAGCTCATGGGAGCTGCCTCGGAGGCACTCCCGGCTCTCCTGAGAAAAAGCTCAAGTAAACCTTTTTGTATTGTCTATTGATGATGATGGTGATCGTAATGAGGATGATTCCTATTCCACTTCATGGAGATGAGAGGGAAGTGAAACTAAATTTATCAATCTTGTACAAGCCATTTAAAAGAAGTCTCCAGATTAGTGAACCCATTGGGCCTGGCAATTAATGGAAATAGTCATTCTAAAATACTATTCTGAATGAATTGCTTCATTGCTTTCAGTCAAGCAATATGAATGAAATACAGTACACCTCAGTGGTGCAGATCTATGACATGTGCGCTGCAGTGGGCTGTTGTATCACTGAAAGCTCTAAGCGGCCTGCCACCACTTGTACGTTCAATGCCTGGTATATACAATGCCCACTATACTTACATACCCAATAATTTGTCATTGTGTAAGAATACAGTGGATTCAGGATTGGGGGAATTGAGTATATTTTCTATTTCTTTTCAACATTATGATTCTATTGTACCTTAACATTCCAGTGACAATGCATTTTCATTGTCTGCAACCTCAAAAGTGTAAATACATACTTAAAATATAAAATAACATGAAAATCCTGTTATTCTTTGTTTGTCCTTTCTTTTCTCCCATATCTACTTTCTTTACATTAGATTTTCTCAAACACCATTTATGTCTCCACAGAATGACTCTACATCTACTCTCTTTACAAGTAAACCACTTACTGAGTTTAAAAATACTTGATGCTCAGGAAAGTGAAACAGTATCCACATTACAGAAGCCTCCAAGCCACCCAGAAAGTCTCAGGATTGTCACCATGATACGAGCAACATTTTATCTTTAAAACTCAATACTGCATCTGAAGTCAGTAGCTTTGGGAGGAATGAATCCAGCTAATCAAACCATTAAGAGCCTAATGTAGAAATTAGAAGGCATTTGCAAGTTGTAATTGTACAAAGAGAGAAATATCTATCAAGAAAACATGAAAGCTCACATCAGGTTGTTCAAACATTCGTTTCCTCTACACAGTATGCATGGGAAGTTTAACTATAATCAGCAGCTTGCTTGAGATAGATGGTCTTAATGATGTGTTCCACCAAGCTATAAAGGCCAGATGCATTTATCTAAACTAAAATTTGTCTGCTGTAAGGCCTGGGAATTGTGCAGGATTAGCAAAAACTTTCTTTCCCCTTAGGGAATGTGAGAGATACTCTAACAAATGTCAGTTCCTGACTATTCTTTTTAAACTTATTCTAGGCAAATAATTTTCTTTTAATATGATTTTTCAACAATTGTGTATCACAAAATTCATCAATTTCAGCTCCCTACATCATTATTATAGTTTCACCCTGCTTTTCTGAGAAGTTTCTGTTATTGGAATTTTAGGTCTTATCAAGACTTTCCAATTCTACATTCGCTCAGAGAGAGTGCAGATAAAATTTCTTGAGTATATATTTTATCAGTTTGCCTCACCAAAAGTGATCCTATCTGTGAGATTTTGAGTTGGATCTTAATCTTACATTCTGTGTTGCCTACATAAGATCTCCGGTGTGCCCTCCTTCATGATGGAACTGTTGAGTTTTGTTCTAAATAATTTAGAGCATGTCAAATATATTTTCCATGAGTGACTTTGACCCACAGGACTCAGTCATTTCAGACAGTGTACTATTATCCTATAAAAATCTTGGATCTAACAATCGAATATCTGCCTTTTGAAAGGCAAATGTTTCTCCGTTTTAATTGCTTCCCAATCTTCCAAAGCAAATAGATTTCTTACACTATTTTCCCAAGCCAAGTAAACATCATTAAGTGGGCCTTCAGCAAAGCTTGGATTCATTAAATGATGTTTCCATTTTAAATTACAAACATAAAAGTAATTCTCATGTTCCATTTGTCCCCACTATAATGACAAATCTATACACTGACTTCAAAATGTATTGTGTATTCCGAATTATAAATTTCACTTTATTCTCAAGCAGACACACATTTTCTATGAAAATAACCACAATATTTCTAAATATGTAATTCTCATTTAACTACAAACTGTAATAGTATGAGTTGTAATTTTTATAAATATTTGTTAGCTCTCAAGATTTCCAGTACATCAAATCAAGTGTTTTCATTTTCTCTTTTAGAGCTTATATTTTCCAATCAATTATTAGAGGTTTGTTGGCAATTTTAATAAAAGAAAAAAGGGGGTGGGGATTTAGCTCAGTGGTTCTGGCACCTGCCTTGCAAGTGCAAAGGCCCAGATTCTATTCCTGTAACCACATACAACAATGCTGGACATGAAGACTCACACCCATCAGAATTCAGAACCACATACCACAGTGCCGGGCATGGTGGCTCAGGCCTGTAATCCCAGCATTCAGGAGACAGAAGCAGGAAGGATTGCTGTGAGTTCAAGGTTGAGCTTAGGGCCAGCCTAAACTATAAAAACAGCGAAACCCTCTTTAAAAAAAAAAAAAAAAAAAGAAAGAAAGAAAGAAAAAAGTAAAAAGTGTACAACTGAAAGCAAATGAAGAAGAAAATAATCTTATCTTTATACTATTGTGTTTTGAATTTCTGGACTCTCATTTCATTTTTCCTATTAAAGCTGAATTTCTAAGGAAATTTCCAGAACTGAAATCAGCTCCTGTACTTTCTGCAGTGATAAACAAAAGCGCAGTGATGGAGGAGCCTTGTGTTAGTGGTGGCAGACTGTGGAAATCAGTCACAGGATGATTGTAAGGATAGTGTAAGGATCTCTCCCTTTAAAATTTCTGGAAACCCAAATTAGTTTAGTTGTTGAAAATATGAGGGAAAATTGTTTAAATACATGAAATCAGCTAACCAATTGTGAAACATGTTATTACTCTTAATTTTGAGGATTATTGAAAAACTCAGATGTTTTGATGAACACAGAAAAAGAAATAAGGAAGCAAGAAAAACTCAGAACATACTGGTACTATGCATCTGTAATGGGCAGTAATTCTATACCTTCAGCACCATCACAAATATGATTATGTATGTTCATATGTTCCCATATTTACATCTCCTGAATAACAATTCCTGTAATTTTTATAATCATTTTGAATAATTGGTTATAAATTTTTTTCTTGGTAACTATGTATCTAAGAACTCAAAACCAAGATCTCGTTTTCCTACTCCAAAGTCAAAATCCATTTTCCACATCTCTCCAATGCATCTATCTCTTCTTGTCTTACATTTCTATATATTTTCTCAGTGATTTCAGAATAGCTGACAGAAATTAACAAAGATTATCTACATCCAGCAGAGAAAAACAAATATTTCATCATGATGAAGGGTAAATTCAGGCTGTGGTGAGGGACAAACTTGCTTGTTGCACTAGCACAGTGTAATGGGTCATCTTCCGGTAGCAGCTTCCCCTGACACTTCCTTCGCCTGTGCCCCTGGGAAACACTCTGGCTCATTCCCCAGCCAAATAACGTTCTCCCCCTTCCACCAGAGTCCTGCTGCAATGCAGTTTTCCAGAGCATGCAACATCAATTGGGGGAGTATGACAAGCCATTAGTTGTGATCTCCAAAGACCTGAAACTGGCAACTCATAAACATCATCTGGATACTGAAGGCAAAACTGGGGTATAAACAGAATTTGGAGAACATAAGAAAACAAAACAATAGATTTATCTTTTCCAACACTTGAGTGGATAAACGATATGTGGTATGTACAAACAATGGAATGCTACTCTGCCTTCAAGAAAAATAAACTTGAATCACTTGTAGGAAAATTGATGTACATTGGAACCATGATGTTAAATGAAATAAGTCAGACAAACTCACTTAAATATATCAAGGCTACTCTTACATGAGAAACCCAAAATGCAAATAAAAGGTAAACTAAAAGATAAGTAATAGAAAATAGGGATGTAGATATTTGTAAATTGGAGGGAATCAAATGGAGGGAGAGGAGTAGAAGAAAATTAAAAAGGGCAAGGGTGATAGGGTGGGTAAAGGAATGGGAAAAAATGAGAATTAAGTTGTGTCATATACTGGTACAAATTCTCCTTGTTGAATGCAATCATGATGTGTACATAATGTACCAATAAAGATTTCAATAAAGGAAAAAAATAATTTTTAAAAAGGGAATTAAGATGTGTTAAGTATATATACCCATGCTATACAAGGACTGTGATTTGTTATGTGTTTCAGGCATGTACTAATAATAAAAATTGAAAAGAAGAGAACAAAATTGCAGCATTTCCTGGCAACAGCCTAAAATGAAAGTGAAAGAGGAGAGGCATTTTTTTTAACCTTCTAATTAACATAATAAAAGGTGTCATTGCACATACTCAACACAGCCTGAATGCACACTTTTGATTTTCTTGTTCTCGGCCTCCAGAATGGCCATGGAATATTTTGCGCGAAGTTTTTATGCCACAGATTTGGTTCTCTGGTCCAATTTTCCTTTACAAGAAATCAAGAAGGAAAAACTTACAGTGCTTTCCTCAGATGGGATTCTTTTTTCCTTCTGGGTTTTCACTGATTTATAATTGCATCCATATTTCACAGTTCTATTAAAAACACCATGTTCTGATGCTCAGTCTGGGGCAGGCTTCTCTTAACATTTGACAGAACCTTCACCAAGTCATCCTCCTTTGGAGAAAGCCTGGGTTCCAGGAGAGTGAACAGGTGTCTAGTTCTCAGGCAGACCGGGAAGCAGACAGGGAGAATGGAGGTTACTCGCAGCCTCTGAGATAGCATGTTCTTGAAGTCTGAAATGAGGCGAGAAGGCTGCAGCGTGAGGAATTTTCATGGTTATATAACCACATTGTAAATTAATCATGCTTTCTCTGTCTCTGTCCATGTCCCTGTGTTTCTTAGGGGAGCTGCTCCTGGGAAAGCTGGCCTGTAATTTCCTCATGAACTGCCCCGTCACTGACCACTGTGTTTGTCTGCCAGGGATCATTCAGAGAAGCTCTGTTTGTTTAAGTTTCTAAATAACAAATCCAAGGACTCTACACTTCACATTGCTTTGCTGTCTATTGTAAACAGTGTTCAATTTTCCATTGAGGTGAATGCAGTGCTTTTCTGCCCAGTGCATCCTATCAAATCAGCCTCCCAGCTATTTTCACGGGTGTTCCATTGTAATGCTTACGCTCATGGCCTTTCTCTCATCTACGCCTGAAAACCAAATCATCTGCTCAAAAGTCAATGAAAGGTCCCAAGCTGCTAAGGCAGCCAAGCAAATCTGCTAACAATAATAGCCTTTCTGCGAGGAATGTAGAAGAAATTAGCTTCGTATTTCTCAGAAGGCATCTGGGGTACAGTCCTGCTGCACCAAAGCCCGTCCATGAAATGTGACCTATCATCTCAGCACTGAGTGGGTCGTGTTTTGTGACAAGGGTTGGCAGTTCACATGTAAATTCATGGCATTCTCCCCACTCATTTCTCTCCCCAAGCTCCTGACACTGAGATTTTGCAACTAACTTCTTTATAGTGGTTGGGGCTATGGTGTAACATGTTTCTATTCATCATAAAGGGAAGGAATTCAGTTTTATTTTTAAAATGTTTTTTTATTAAGTCTTTATAAGCAGCAGATCTTGCCATCACAGAGAAAGAATAGCCTCCTATGGGAAATGGCCAAGCTTAAAATAAAGTTGACCAAGCAGAGACTTATAAATAATATTATTTTAACAAAGTTTTGAGATGCAGCCAAATATTTTGGAATATTCTCAGTCCAAACAAAACCAGCATATTTCTCATTTTTTCCAGTCTCATGACTGAGACAAGAGATAAATGGAAAAGAAAAAAAAGCTTATAGTTTAAAAATACAAATTTAAGAGCAAAAATCAGTTCTGGCAGCTATAAAAAAGCAGGTGGCCTGCAAAAAATATGACTCATTTTTTGAAGAACAGCACAACATCCTGTGAGAGGGACAAAGAAATTGTAGGTAGAAATAAGAAATTCAAATTCTAAGCCTGCCGCTCACAAAATGTACATACTTGGGTCGATTTCACATTTCTGAGCCTGCTACTATTTGTCTTGCTGAAAGATCTGCCCTGGATTCAAATGTGTGATGCACTTGTGTTTGTAATTAAGAGTAGGAGCTTTGCATTTAAAAGTGCAGCTCACCTAGGAATCTGGTCTCTGGCTGATTCTGTAACTCTCCAGCAGCATTGGTTTGAGAAGTGACCTGACTTCTCTGGGTTTCTTTAAAGAGAAGACACTGGAGTGTTCTAGAGGGAACGGCCCCGCTTGGGTAGAGTGGAGATCGGGGGGATCCCCGTATACCCTAAAAGTCTTCCCTGTGCTGTTCTCATTCTGCTTCCTGCTGATAGACTACTTCAAAGTGAGTTTTGGTATAACTAGCCCAAGATTTCTCTTTCATCCTTGGAGATCTTAGAAAAGGCAGAGACCCCTTTCTCTAAGAAGATGTTCAAAGCATGTTCACAGAACTGATCATTTATATTAATAAATTAGAATGAACTAAAATGCTCTTTTTAATCCGAAACCTTCCCCCAACCTCAGTGCATTTCTTCTCCTTAATTACAGATCTTCCCACTCCTCCATTTTCTATGAGAACATCTGAAGCTCTGGCCTTTTTCTTCTGATCCATTTTTCATTAGTAGCTTATGAAGCCTGTATTGTTACTGTGACTCTCAAGAGGTCTCAAAATAATATAATTCTCTCCTTTCCAAAATAATACAGTATGTCTCCCCAAATAATTGTTAAACCATCTTTCCCCAAATTTGTCAGAGGAAGAGAGAGAGAGAGAGACAGAGGGACAGAGACAGAGAGAGTCATAAATCTATGAACTCTGACTTATATACCCTTTACTAAACCCACAATAAACCATAATGTGTCTTTCTTTTCCCATCTAAACAAACAGGAGAACCAAAAAATGAAGGAAGGTAAAAAGAGAAAGAAAGAGAGAAATTACTTTCTCAAGCAACAGGACTTTCTGACAAACACTTATTAGGTTTCCAAAATATGAGAATGTCTGGGTGAAGCTTAGTCAGGGTACTTTACTTGTAACTGGAGACTTTTTCTCAGTGAGAAACAAAATGTTCAAAATCTTGCTTTTTGGCAAATTAATTTTCTCCAAAATTTAATTTCTGGGAGCTGAAAGAGGAGATGTATTCTGTCCACCTCCATGGATTCTTAGACCATTTATTGGCCAGAATTAGAATTTAGAAGTCTATACAAAGAACCACTGCCTTGAGGCCCCATTCCTATGCCTACAGGGTCCTGCACACATGTCATCGCTGTGGCCGGTGGTATTCGAGCGTCTACACACTCAGTGTTTCTTGGGATCCTTAACTGTGGCTGATATTTGAAACTGCTTTGAGAGCAAATTTCTTTAACTTTTCTCCATGACACCTTAGAATTTCTCACTTTGATGGATCTATTTTGAATTTCCACAGTTCTTCTATTTGAGCAAATGCACTAAGTCTAGAAAGGAGATTTTTGCCAACCTCTCCACAGTCTTTTATGATGAAGTGTTTTACCAGTGAGATTTTATTTTACTTTCAAGTTTATGCAAGTATGACTATTGAAGTAACGTCATCTGTTGAGTGGTTGGTTCTAAATATTCTACCTGTGAGTGTGTTGGTTATGGCTTTCTGTATTTGTTTTCCGTTTTGCTGACAAAAATGTAAGGAATTTTATAATTAGATTCTAGATTGATATATTTAAACAATAATTTTCCCAAAACTCTGCAATAAAAAATAAGCTTATCAATTTAGCAAAAAGTATCATAATAAATCAGACTTCCTTTCAATATTTAGAACTATTTGTTTCTAATATTATAAGAATTCTCGGGCCGGGGAGTTAGCTTAGTGGTTCCGGCACCTGTCTTGCAAGCACAAGGACCCAGGTTCGATCCCCGGTAACCACATACCATACTGGGCATGGAGACTCACACCCAGCAGCAATCAGTACCACATACCATAGTGCCGGGTGTGGTGGCTCACGCCTGTAATCTGAGCACTCGGGAGGCAGGGGCAGGAGGATTACTGTGATGTGAGTTTGAGGCTAAGCTCAGAGCTAGCCTGAACTACAATATGAGACCCTGTCTCAAAAAAAAAAAAAGAGTTATCTTAAAAAGCACTGGGAATTTTGTTCTAAATATTTTAGGCCACAGACAAAGTGAAATACATAAAGAATTTTTCAGAATCATATTAGTTTACTTATATTAATCAAATTTAAATAACCTAGGCAGTTTGTACTTTGGATTTTGCTTAAGGTTCTGTGATAGACAATTATACATAATAGTATCTGAGACCCTTCACAGTCAGCTCAACAATCCTCATTAACAGTTACCACTACAACCTTATCTGCTGTTTTATTCCAAGTGGCATAGCTGAGTGTATGCATTCCAACCTCTATACCCTTATCCACATATGTAATTCTCTTCTCTCTGTTTATTCTTGGCAATCATCTACCCTTTCATTATTTGAGTCCAGGTCACACCCTTTATGTTCTCAAGACAGAACTGTTTAATGCATCCACCACATGGAGGTAGGTAGAAATTGTGATCCTTATTTAGTAAGCAATCTTACATGTTTCTTATTAATTTTTTAAGTTTAAGTAGATTGTATTTTTTCTATCATACACATTATTATTAAACACTATTATTAGATTGCAACTGGATTTTCTTTTCTCATCAGGTGACATTGATTTTATATATTTAGATGTTCCAATGTTGAGTGCCCATACAATTGTTATTTTTTTAATGAAATGACCCTTTCATATAATCATTGTCTTTGTCTCTGTCTCTTTTTGTCATTTTTTATTTAGAGCCTATTTTATCTGATATCAGTATTAAATACTTCTCTTGTTCTCTTTTTATTTCAGTTCAGGCTTGTCTAAAACTCCAACCTAGGAGTTGGATACTCTTGTGTTATTAAAAAAAAGAAGTTTTGAGTTTTGTTACTTGTACATAATGACTATATTATATATTTGCTGTGAAGCCCAAGACATTTCCTCTTCACTCAGTAAAGCCAGGACAGTGATATGCACCCAACTTGTAGTCCATTGATTGGAGAAGCTTCAGCTAGGTTAAAAACTTACAATCACACCATTTTGTTAAATGTTTTTTTAAGGTCTTTCCTTCCTTCTGTGTTCTTCATTGGTGTTTGGATGATTTTTAAGGTAGCATGCTTTGAGTTTTGTTTTTTTGTGTAACTACCATGGGATTTTACCTTGTGGTTAACATGGATTTACATAAAGTATCATATAACAAGCACTCTATTTTGCTGATAACCACTTTGACTGCATATGAAAACTGTTCCCCTTCCAACATTTTAGGTTTTAATGTCACATATAGTGACATATAGTTTCTTATATGTTGTATTCATTAACAAGTTACTTTAGTTCTTATTTTTAATAGTTTTGTTTTTAATCTTTATATTTATTTGACTAAAAGTAATCAATATGCTTATACTTCAGCACTGTTCTGAATTTCACTACACATATATTTACTTTTACTAGTCAGTTTTAACTCTCATGTGTTCTCATGTTATTGGTGAGCAATCTTACTTTCCATCTTACAACTCCTATACAGATGATAAACTTCCTTTGATTTTCTTTATCTGGGAAAGTCTCCATCTCTCCTTTTTCTTCAAAGTCTCCTTTTTCAAAAAGTGTTCTCAACTGGCAGTTTTTCTTCCCTTTCAGCACTTTAAATACATGATTCCACCCTCTTAATTTACAAGATTTCCACTTGGAAACCTGATGATAGCCTAATGAGTTTTCCTTGTATCTGCCCAATCTCTCTCCCTTTGCTACTCTCAGAATTCTCTCTGTCTGTCTTTGTTTTGTGAGACCTTGATATATGTCCTTGTGACTCCTCATCAGGCTGAGCCTGGCTGGTACTTTGAGACTTGTGTAGTGGAGTGAGATAGGGCTCATTCCATGGGCTCCCAAACTCTTGACGAGATGCTCTCTACCATGGGCGCCTGTCAGACACCACGGCACTATGATGAAGTGATGGGCCAAGACTCCTACCTCCCTACACTGCTAACTTCACTCCTTTTTAAATTTTATTATTGTATGTTAATATTGCATGATCAGGAGGTTTATTTAAGAAATTGGTATGTGCACTTGACATATCTTAATCGATTTCAATTCTTTTTCCTTCTTTCCTCAGTCCCCTTTATCTCTTCAGAATTCTATTTAATTTTTCATTATCAGTCCATGTTTTTAGATTTGTCATATAAGAGAAAAGATGCCATATTTAAGTTTCTGAATCTGGCTAATTTCATTCACCATGATGATTTCTAGTCCCGTCCATATTCTTGATTCCATTCTTTTTTATGGCTGAGTAATATTTTGTTTTGTGCAGAGGTGATTAAAATATATGATAAGTGCTTAAAATGTAAAAATACTTACTACAGAAGACATATTAACATTAAGCTGCCTCAAAGTACATCCTCTTACTTCGGACATAAGTTTCTCCTTGTTACTTCCTCTTTCTGAAGCAATTCCGCAAGTCCTCGATCATGTCACAGTTTACGTAACTGATTTCCTATCCCAATTTGTTTTGTTTTGTTCTTTGTTTTCTTCGTGGACCATCTTAATATATTAAAATCAATAGGCAAACGGTTAGGGGAAAAATGCTTCATATAAGTTTCTCCAATGGAACTTGCTGAGTAAGATATATTAAGTGCAAGTACCAGTTTAGCAATCCATTTTATGATTGAGAAATACAATCAAGTGGGTGAAGGACCTCAAATATGTGACATTGTAGCATTGGAGATGTCTAGATTTGCTTTAGTACCTTTTTATACATTCTGATCGCATAGCAAATAATGGGCACATATTTGTAGAGATATTAAGAGCAAGGCAAATCCTTGTGCTTACTGATTTATTGTTATTTCATACTGCTTTTATTCTTGTTACATTTAATATGTTCTATGTTAATTATAAGGAACAGTTTCATTTGACTTTGATCATGTGGATCGCCAAGTCTCTAAACATTATAGATTCTATGGACAATGAAGTAAAATAGTGTCATATCTTGTTAAAGTAAGTAGTAACAGTTTATTGAGTAGTTGTATGGATTAGGCTGTTTTATGACCCAAAAGGCATTATTTAATGCTAATGAAAACCCTGAATGGTGGCTGCTATTGTTGCTTTTCTTTTAGGAACTGAGAAATACAACAAAGTTAAATAGTGTTTCTAAAACTACCCACTAGTAACCTGGTGTGGCAGAATTTGACCACATACAGACATCTTCAGAGTTGGTGCATCTAGCTGTCACATTAAACTACTTTTCAAATATTAAGTTAGAAATATAACTTTTCTGTAAATTTTGCTTTTGTTATTTAAAATGGATATAATAATATAAATGCATACATCCATTCCATAATTCAGTTTGAAGGAAATACTTTTATTCTCACTTTGACAATAGGGAAACAGTTAAACTCTCAAGCTTAGATTACATTTCTCCTTCTATTAAAATCAGCTTTGAAATCTAACCCTGCTTGAACCAATGAAAAATTATACAGAAGACGCTAGCAGGGTGCATCAGTCTGATTTTATAAAAGACTTAATAGAAATGAAAATATTATTTAAAGTATGTGACCAACTTTTCTCCCTTTGTTCAGCATAAGTGAAATACCCTAAAGGAGTGTATTCACTTGGAGCCTGACTTAAATATCATAGATCTAAACTGAAATAGGAAAAAAGAAATTTGGATTTAAAAAGTGGCAGTTAACCTGAAAATATTGGTCTCTCAGATGTACTCTTTAATCATTTCTGAAGAGGAAATTTAAAGTGAGGAACATTTATTAGTGAATTATTTTTAGCTTTGAAGTGATCCCTAATGGCTCTCAGCAAAGTCCTGGTTTAACCTTGGGATATATTTCATTATCACATCTATGGACAGAGCTCTTTCAGGCAGCAGATTAAAACTATAATTTTCAAAAGATGTACTATATTTAATTAGATCAATCTCTTATGTATGTTTAACTTCAAATTTCTATGATTAAAGATTTTAGCATGAAGAATAACAACAACAGGTACACAATCTAAGTTTAATAATACCCAAAATTGCAAGTTCTTTCCCAAGTGTATGTAAAAAAAAAAAAAAATCAGATAATATTTTTCTTCTTGACAGTATCCTTGAAATCCAGGCATGCAGTGGTTCTTATTCTCCATATTTTATAGAAAGAAGATCTGAGTTAGAACAAAATGAAGTGTCTCATTTAAGGTCAGACTGATGGCTTATGCTGATATCTTGAATAGGGCTTTTCTTCTTTAAACTCTTATTTCTCTAAGTGACAAATAAAGAGATAAATGGGGATGTATTTTGTGTTGTTCCTTTTCTAGAATGTAACAATGATTTATTTATATGTCTACCTGTTTGCTTGTAGTCTTCTGCCTTAAAACTTAAGGATATTATCAAACAGTGTTTCTTCTATGGTGTTATAATAACATTGTAAAATACTAAGAGCCTTGGATTTCCAGAAAGAAATCATTTATCTTGTACTATCTACACTGATCATGATAATAAATCCTAATGTTGGGTATAGGGTCTTTAAAAACAGCTAGGATTGTTCAAGTGAAAATACATAAAGGACTTATTAATTTGATGTCTTAATTTATTTCACACCTTAATCCAGATGCACATAATAATCTGTTGTAATTATCAGCAACTCACATAGAAGTTATCCACACATCCCCAGAAAGCATTAAGCAGAAAGAGATTCAATACATAAAATTCAATGATTGAAAGAAAAAAAAAAAACCCAGCATTAAAAACAACTTAAGTGTAGAGTCTGCTGGACAACAGAACAGCAGAAAACTCACCCACCCGGCAAGCTATCACCTTTACCCAACACCACCCCTTCCACCGAGTAGGAGAACACATTCCAGAGTGGTTCTCCCAGAACTGGGAGCAGCAAGCCCCTGTAGCTATTGCTTCCCCTCCTCTGGGCCCCAGGAAGCTGTATAAAGATCACCAGCACGCTCTTGTAGAGAGGAGTGTGCTACCTTTAAATCCTGCTTTCTTGCAGCACACAATCAAAAGTGGACAGACAGATACCCTTTGTCTCACTTCCGCATTCAGAACTTGTGTGCTCTTCTTTATGACACAATCAAGTTTGCAGATAAAGCTCTGGAAACACTGAAGTGTGAGAAATGTTTAAGCTTTGCAATTTCTACAGTCCAGAGAAGCATAGCAAGAGGAGGCTGGGAGGAGATGCCACATAGTATCTATTGAATATGAACTGAAGTAGTTTTTAATTATTTTAATCTATTGGAAGGCAATAAACAACAATTGTATATGGAGCTAAACAAAAAACTGTAAATACTGTCCACTAAATCAAGAAACAGTACTTATATCTTTAATTGTACTGTATAGCCAGTATCAGAAACAATAACATATAAAAGATATGAATTTTATAGTCAATTAAATTCAGTATTCATGATTGTAATGCTATGACCATTTTATAATGTGCACCAGTACATAGAGTACTTTACTATTTTTAAAGAAACATTGAAAAGTTCAACTAACTTTAACAATTCTTCTTTAATTGACATGTCAGTGCATAAAAGAGAAGACCAAAGGAATAAGTGAATGATGAAAACTCGAAGTATTTTATAATTTACCAAAATACAAACAATACACCCCACTAAGTAAAGAATTTAAAACTACTTATAGTTTTCTAGGTCAAGAAGAGGTTTCTTTGAAAATTTTTCTAGTAAGAAGTTCTGTGCCTGTTGAGAAATGGAGGAAAGATAATTTGTGGGTGACATTAAAATACATTAGACCAAGCCTCTCAGGGTGATTCTATTCTGTCAACCTCTACAAACTATAATTTCTAGACAGAGGTCAGCCTTCATCCTGAGTATGCCAGATCTTGCACAACTTCCATGAGAGGCAGAAAATAGTACAGAGCCAGGGACGTGTGCGGAGGTTTAACTTGTCAGGTTTAAGCTGAATGGAAGGAAGCTCTGAGACATCTGAGACATAAGTTGAAGACTCACTGTGGATGCACATTGCAGAGTCTACATGTGGTGTAAAGTGAGCTGTAGAAGAAGAAACCAAAAGTCAGTGGTGCTGGTGAGTGGTCTGACTGGAGCAGGGGTGGACACTTGAATTCCTATTGTGTCCCTGGAACAAACAGTGTCAGGTCTTATTAGCAGAAGTGGTGATCAGATTCCTAAGATCAGAAAAATAATACACTGCTACCTTGGTTGTCAAACTCGATTCATTTCAAATTCTCATACAAAGAACAAACAGTAAAGAGAACTGAATATATTTTTCCCATATGAGTTAATGGAAAGCCAAATGGTTGATTCTGAGGCCCAAAAACTATAGTTAAAAATTTATTTTTTCCAGCTCTTTAACAAATTTGTAATGATTTCTTTCCTTTGCTCTATCAGGGTTCTCCTGATACTGCTGCTATTGCTAGCTTTCTTTGGAGCCACAGTAATGCTGGCTTAGCACAGAAAAAACAGGTGGTAAATGTTTTAACTCACTGGCACAAGCTTTGTATATTGTCTGGGCAACAGTGGTCCTTATACTGAAGAAATGTCCTTTTGTGTCCACAGCAAGATGTCACTCTCAGCCTGTACAGGTTTTTTCAGGTGAGATTTTCAGTTGGACTATCAAGCAAAGTTACAAATACCCAACAGAGTTTTTTTCAAACTTTGGTGCCCAAGTAGTAAAGTTGGAGCTTAGAGCCCTTTGACAACTAAGGTATCACTGTATTCAGTGTTCTTATACCAAAGAAGATTGTGACACAATTATTTCAGTGGAGTCTCCATTATTCCACTTGTGTCCTAAGATGTCAGTGAGCTTGCTGACCTGAAACCAGAACTTAAAGGGCTGCCCTCTGGATTGCTGCAAAGTCTGAACATGATCTGTTGTCACCAGCAAGTCCAGCAAGTGATTTTTTTCAACACTAATAATCTCTTCTAGGGTACCAATGCCAAAATGTCTAGAAAAGAGAAGTTGGCTTGCAATATTTATGGTTCATAATACATTTTTCTGTCAGCTCCAAGATTGCAGATGCCATTTGCCAACAACTTGCTTATATGATTTATAGAATAATTAACTGTATGTTAGATAAGCGGCGCACTGCAGACTGGCAGCTATAATTAATAGATCCTTACAGCAAAGGAACCTTTATGAAATTGTAAATTCCAGCTTAGAGATGACAAAAATCAGTGTTTATCAAATTGCTTGATATTCATTCTTTACAGTGTGAAATAAAGGCCCATTATTGTCATTTAGGGCCTGGTAATTTACGAAGTGATTTTTGACGGGTTTTTTTGTTTTGTTTTGTTTTGTTTTGTTTTGTTTTGTTTTGTTTTTTGCATCTTCACAACATTCCTAGGATGAACATAGAAAAGATATTGTCACCTGTGCTAGAAACTGAAGAAAAAAAATCTTGGCCAATTAAATGACTTGCCTAAGGCTGCACGGTAGTCATCAGAGCAGAGGAAATCCAAGTGTAATGACTTCCAACTCTACTTTAGGTAATGGCACTTATTGTAGGGTGTTAGAAAGGGTAATGTTTTGTAGCATCAGGAATTTAATCCATTACTGACTGGCTCCAAAGCAGAAATATCATGGAAGAAAAACATGGCAGAGCAAAAATATTTAGTACCTGCTGACTAGGGCAGGTACTAGAACAGGGCAGAAAAACAGCATCAGAGAGGAAGGTAGGAGGGACCAGACATAATACCAAAGGTCATGCCTCAATCTCACAAGTAGTCACACTCAGAAGCATGTTCTACCAGTTCCCTTGGGAGACTTTCCAGCCTATCAAGTTGACACAGTTGGACTTGACTATCATACCTCATCTTTTGCCAACTTGATACTGAAGCACAATTCCTTAAATCGTTCTTAATCCACCCAAAGACAGAAGACTATCATTAAAGTAACAGGAAATACCTATCTTCATGTGAGAAAAGTACAATAAGCCCTTCCCCAGACTACTCACAGTTCCTAGAATAGCAAAAGCAATTCTAACCAATAAGGACATGATGGGGGGTACTATGATCCCCAACTTGAAACTATACCACAATTCCAACTTTTGAATCTCAAACTCTTAGCTGTAAAACTCTACAAAAAAAAAAAAAAACAAGTTACATAATCCAAAGTGCAATTGTACAGGGTAAACATTTGCTTTTCAAAAAAGGAGGAATAAGAAGATAGAAAAGAATTAAACCTAACCTATCAAGCAAACATTAGATCCTGTGGCTTCATGTCCAAAATCCAGGGCCTACAGTGCTAAAACGTAATTTCAAGATGGAACAGGTGGACCTAACCCTACAGTCTTGCTAGTTGCAACCCACATGGAACTTCATCTTGGGCTGGTGTAACTATGTCCTAGGGTTTCCTCAGCAGACACTGCATTTTCCTGGCATCTCCAATTTCCAGGGTTTTTTACAGCACCTTTAGTTTCATATCCACAATTCCATGCACTGCCCTCTCTAAGATTCCTTGCCAGGTCTTCCAGGCCTTCCTTTCAAATCTGAGAAGAAACCTCCTTGATTCCACAACTCTTACATTCTGTACACCAGTAAAATAAGTATCAAGTGGATGACAATAATATCTACTGTCAACAGGTATAGTGGTCAAGATCACTTGGACTACGACTGCTTGGACTGAGTGTCTAGATGGCTAAGAATGTTAAAATGAATACCAGAAAAATAATTCCCTAAAGAGTCCTTCCAAAGCAAGGGGCCTTAGAATTCTTCTCAAACAAAAGAAATCCCACATTTATATGCTTGATTCTGTGATGGGTACAGTTTTTTTGTTTTCTGAGATGCGCTTGAAGAATTTTTCTGGTTCCCCATACAAATTACTTAGGGTTTTTTTTATAATGGCATTAATATTGTGGGCAAACACACCTTTTTGGTCCAAGCTTTACATATTTACTTCTGGGCTAAAAGAAAAGATTTTCAAAATATGTTGCTTTTGCCCACTTCCCACTATTAATCTGGCTAAAATCAGTCAGCAGTAACCATGCTACAGCCTAAATATTGGGCTGTCTTGAAATTTTCTTTGCCAAATTAATTACTCTATTACCATTAATCTCATATCATACAAAGTCTCAGGACACAGACACATTGTAGACAAATTTTCTGTAAAGCACAATAAACATGGCTTTTACTGCCAGTAGAATCCCTTTTCTAATTAAAATTTTCTATGGATTGGGGATGTAGCTCAATGCTGCTGTACCTGCCTAGCAAGTAAAAGGTCCGGATTTCAATCCCAAATACCAGGAAAACAAAAACAAGTTTGTACTTCCTAATTAAAGCTTTCTAGCATGGTTGTTACTGTTCACATTCCTATCAGCATTTTGATATTCTGAGCTCAGACAAGAATAATTTATAAAGCTTTGTTTATGACATTCCAGAGCTTCTCTAGAAAGCATTTCCAAACCTTTTTAAACTCCTGCCATAAATCATTCCAAAGGCTTATAAATCACATGGTCACTTACAGCCACCACAAACACTCAACTTCTATAGCACTAGTTTCCAGTAGTAGTTAGTTTTTCCATTATGGAGATGCCATACCTGACACTCACAATTTAAAGGAGAGGAAGCTTAATTTGCATTATATGTTCTGGGGACCCTGGCAGTAGTTAACTGGTTCCAAAGGAGAGATATCCTGGTTGGAAGGTATAGTAGGACAAAATGCTTATTTTACAGAGGCCCAGAAGCAGGGAGAAGTGCCAGAGAGGAAAGGACAAGGGACCAGATGTAGTAGACAAGGTCACATCTCCATGAAATATCCCATTCAAGACTCCTACTCCAGTCTCTTAAGTCAATTAAGTTGATTTGATAAAGCTTAACTACCACAACTGGTCTATATATACAAACCTATCTCTTAATCTTTAGGAGAATCTATTTTTTTGCATGTTGTTATGGTTTAAGTCTAGATGTCCCTCTAAAACCTCCTGTGGTCATAAGTGGGGCTTTTTCAAAAGTAGCAAAATCTAGAATGTGTAATGCTGAGATTAAAAGTGTGTGTTCACTGGATCAATCCACTGATTGGTTCAGCACCAAATCCTTTCTGATCCTATATAAAACAGAGAAAGAACTCGGTCTTGTCCTTTGCTTTCTTTGCTACCTTCAGACCACCATGAACCATTTTTCCTCTTATGCCCGTCTGCCATGCCACCTTTCCTTTGAACCAGTCAATAATAAACTGAATTCTATAAACTATGAGATAAATAAATCTTTCTTCTTTTAACTGTGAGTGTTGAGTATTCTATCTCAGCAACAAGCAAAGTAAGTAAGTCACGTTATAAAAATGTGCAGTACAATTTTCATTGCAAGTTTTTCAGGGTGATTAAATTAAATAAAGCAAGAGAAAGCCCCTTTCTTGGTTCAGGAACACAGAGTAATCTAAAACTTTAGTTGCTAGGTGTCAATAATCTTTTGGTCTCCCTTTCCACCCTTATGCATTGTTTTTTTTTTTTTTTTCCCCCCCCACTGCTCACAGCTGCTCAGCTGATCAAAGTCTCTCCATAATCTTACCCATGCTGAGGGAAGAACAGATTACCTTAAAGTATGTTCTTTTTGATTCTTCAATAAAACATTTTGGAAAAACCCAAATATAGCCACTCCAAAAAATGATTATGCTTCAAGTGAAACTATATTTGAGCGAGGCTCACACTTTTTTATGACAAGTGACCCTACCTAGACAAGCCATATGAATGAGGCACAAAGTTTTAAATATCTAGCTGGTGGATATTTTCATTTCTGGCTTCAAAGTGCTTAAACTTTAAAGGGAAAGACATAAATAATAACGTGCATGAATCTTTAGATAATTTTTGTTTACTTTAATGTCAGAGATAACCTCTTCACCTGTCAGTCTTAACTTACTGATAAGAAATATTCTTAGTGCCTTGCAAATGTAGCAAATGTTCTCATACCTTGTGCTTAAAATAGTAACGGGGATTTTCTAAATAATTAATGAGAGACTTGGCTAATTGAACAGCAACAATTATTTTTTCTAGCATTAATTCCTGATTGCAAGTT
>PVIR01002909.1:57235-95715 GCA_004026965.1 Petromus typicus | reverse complement strand
ATAATCTCATTATTTTCCCCCCTTCACTCCATTACGCTTTGAGTGTTTTCTATTTC
Organism: Petromus typicus; assembly: GCA_004026965.1. NCBI lineage: Eukaryota > Metazoa > Chordata > Mammalia > Rodentia > Petromuridae > Petromus > Petromus typicus. The sequence goes on along the minus strand of PVIR01002909.1, from coordinate 95,659 downwards.
ACAATATATAACATACATTCTAGAACTCATTTATAGCTTTGTTTTCTCATACCAGAGAAAAGATACGATATTTACACATCTGTGACCTATTTATTTCACTTATAAGGATGTCCTCAAGGTACGTCCATTTAAGTATAAATGATACAAACTTATCATTTTTTATAGCAGAGTAATACTCCATTCTGTAGAAGAACCACAGAAGGATTAGGTTTTTTAATGTTATAATTGGATTTAGGATTTGGGGGGGTTCCCTATGGTCAAGGTTAGTATTTGAGTTTCAGTTTGGGATTACTGTTGGTTCTAGAGTTTGGATTAGGTTTAATGTTAATGTTAGGGCTGAGGCTATTATAGGCTTATCTTGGGGTTGTTAGGTTTAGAGGTAGGACAGGGTTGTTTTTGGGTGTGGCTTAAGTTTAGAGTTATGATTTGGGTTAGGATGGATCAATCCTAAGATTAAGTATAGGGTTAGGTTTTGGTTTAAATATAGGGCTGGACCAAACCTATTTCTAGGGTGGAGCATTAACCGAAAGTTATTTTTAAGTGTAAAATTTAGGTTCATGTTAGGTTATAGGTTGTGTTATGGCTAGTTTAGTGTTAGAATTAAGGTTTATTTTTTGTCTATGGCTTGGGCTCTGTTTATGTTTAGGGTAAGGCTAATGTTGTGCTAGGCTTATGGCTGGGATAGGGCTAGGTTTAGGCTTATGGTTAGGGTATCTTTTAGGGCTAGGGACAAGTATATATTTATGGGTACTTTCAGTGTTACAGTTACTTATACATGTATGTCTAAGATAAACCTGTAATCATTTCTGAGTGCATCAGTGACTAACTTTCTTTTTTTTTTTTTTTTTTTTTTTTTTTTTTTTGAGACAGGGTCTTGCTTTGTAGTTCAGGCTGGCCCTGAGCTCAGCCTCCACCTCACATCACAGCAATCCTCTTGCCTCTGCCTCCCAAGTGCTGGGATTACAGGCATGAGCCACCATGCCCGGCACTGTGGTGTGTGGTACTGGTTGCTGCTGGGCGTGAGTCTCCATGCCCAGTATTGTATGTTGTTACCGGGGATCGAACCCAGGTCCTTGTGCTTGCAAAACAGGCACCAGAACCACTGAGCTAAATCCCTAGCCTGATCAGTGACTAACTTTCCATTCATTACTCTTCCCTGGAGCTGTGATGTGAAAATACAATAGCAACTATAAAATCTACCTTTAAGTTGGAGTTAGATATGTGAATTCATACAAGCTGCCAAAAATAATCTCTCACTCTTCCCTCTATGTTTTGTTTCATTTTGTTACTTTCCTGATTTCTCACTTTTTACAAACTCTTGATTTAAATCATCACTACCACCAAAAACAAAACAAAACAAAAAAAGTTAATCCTTCTTTGGCTGCAACATATACCCCTAATCTAGATGCCCAGTATCCTGAGGCAGGAGAATCACAATTTTGAGACCAATCTGGATGACTTCACATCCAGATTAGTCTTATATTTTAGTTGTTTCAAATATATAAAAATGGCTGAGAGAAGACTCAGTGGTATAAGAAGATCCTTTAGTTCCATGTGTAGGACGTGGGGTAAAAGTTAACCTTGTGCTCTTGAATAAGTATATCTCTGTGCTGAGAGGATCTTATTACTGGTAACCCAGGTGCTGCTACTTGAAAAAATAAACTCCAGCCAGTACTTAGTGATTTAGTGAAATTAGTTGAAAAGAACCAAAAAGGAGTTTGGAAAAATATTTAAAATAATATTTTAAATATAATAAATGTTTTCTAGTAACAGAACAATTGTTTTAAAAAATAAAACATATGATTGATAATATGACACTAACATATCTAAGTACAAGATATGGTGATAAAAGAGCACTAGTTTAAAGAATTAAAGTTCATAACAAGCCATGTGAAGTCATTTTGATAAACAGTTGCATGAATGTCCAACTTTTGAAAGCTGAACAAGTGTACAATTTTTTCTCAAAGAGCTATTTGAAAATATTTTATTTTTAAAAGTGTCTTTATTGTTTTATTGTCATTTCCTGAGGTCTTCTTATCTCAGACTCTTTTAAAGAAATATCTATAATATAAAAATAAGAAAAAATTAGGTTTAAAATTTATCTATTCATTGATTATAGTAAGAGCCATTTAAAATTGAAAATGTACACATTTCTTTGAAGTTTCATGTCATAGAATTTTCCATTTTCTTTCACAAAGGACATTTTGAAGTTGATGTGGTTTTGCTATGAGGTACTGTTCCACATTCTACTTTAGTCTTCAAATGGCCTTCTTGCTTCTTATTCATCTGGAACATGGAGGCCTTAGAAAATGGTTGTTTGATTCACCAATGTTGAATTTCCTACAAAGAAGGACGTAGCAGTTTCTGTCACCTGCAAAGAGAAGTTAACAGAAAATTTTGAATAAGGGCCCAGAACAATTCCATTTTATTAAAAAGCCAGATTTAGAGTATGTTGGGAAATTTAACACTGGTATTGTTATTGTTACTTAGACCTTTGTTTTCTTTTTCTTAAATAAAGACAAAATGTACCTTCCTTACAAGAAGGGCTCATAAAAGTGAAGCAAGAACAAAGAAGTGAGAAACAGCACATCTTTCCCAAGGTGCAGCTTTTACAAGACTATGTACACTAGGTTATTGAATCACTTTAAAAATCTAAAGCAGTACTTCCTTTCCTCCCGGCAATTTGGATCAGAAAAATTGTAACAGTAATTGGTACATGAGTCACAGGATGTACTTTAGGTCAAGATAACACTTGAAGAAGGCCAAGTCAATACTTTTCAAACTGTGGCAGTTTGGGGAGTTTTATTTTTCAGTATTAAGTTATTGATTCTATGTTTGGGTTTACAATTCTTCAAGCTCTTAGAACTTGAGCTACTTTTTTAAAAAATCATCCTTTTTGTTGTTGTTATTGAAACTTTTAAAATACTTTTAAAGAATTCTATTGCCAGAGTTAACTGCCTATTTTATCTTGGTCAAAAGTCTTGAGCTAAAATTATCCTCTTCTAAATCCCATAATAAAAATATTTCCAGCTGTAACACAATTAGGAAATTGTGATTACACCATACTTTCTGTGATAAACTGTGTTCAGCATGTCAAATTGCTTAAATTATATTTCTAGAGATCTTTTTATCGAAGTCTTACTTTCAGAATCAGAATTCCTTCCATTGGAAAGCTTTTTACTGCTTTAGGAGATCTGAGGCAATATGCAAAGCACATTCATTGTAATTGTGAGGACATAGATTGTGCTTAGACACAAGTGTGGATGAGATTCCTTGTTGATATCACTTAGAGGATTTAGGGGTTGGGATAAACATTGCGATTGACAACATCTTTAACTTCCAAAGCACCTATCACCATGGTGATGAGATCTGTAAGCAGATGTCATAGCTTAAACTCAATACATGGGTTGCTTTTTTCTTTATCCTTTTATGTAGACAGGATCTGGGAGGAAAAACAAGGAAAAAAGACATAGAACTAGAGAGAAGGAGTAAAGTGTACACTGTCCTCAAGCCTTTGCTGCTCTGTGGTGGAATCTTCTCCCTAAATAATCCCCTCTTTGCCCTTTGAGACAGATCACTGCCCATAGGATAGAAGTATAATCAGAACACAAATAAGTTAGAAATTATCCTTACAAAATCCAGGTTTAAAAAAATCCAAGCATTTGGAGTAGTTATCTGTTAATTTTGCTTCAGCAGTTCTCTTTTGGTAGAAATAGTCAAACTGGAATGTAAAGAACGATAAGCAAATTTGAAGGGATTATAGTGCAATAAATTTGATTTTAATTTTAGGGAAAATGAGCAATATTCACAGAGTGCTGGCTAGAAACTTTAAGTGTGTTATCCAAGCTCTAGTATGGGCTGGTGGTGTCACCTTGGTGAGTAGTTTATCAGTGAAAAGTTTGTGGTGATAGAATTGAAGGATATATTCAAACAACAAATGCTAAGGAGACTATGGTTTAGATTTTCATAAGTAATAAATACATTATATTGGTCTGCTATTATCTGCTTATCCCAAAGCTTTCCCAATTGCTGAGAAATATCTGTCTGTCCACCTTAATATTTAGGGATGAGTAGAAGGCAGAGAGCTTTGAGGAACAATGTGGAAGAAATATTTTTTCAGAAATGAGTAAACCAAAACAAACTTGTGGGTTTTCTCTACACCAAGCCCCTTGAAGAGCCACAGTCCTAATCTCCAGAATGTTCTTTATAAATGTATACTAAAATATACATTACTTATAAAGGAATATTAATATGTGTTCCATGCTGGGTCATAACTATAAAGTTTAACATGAATTGAGATAGACAGTTTTGGTTATATTTTACCCCTTTGGAGGCAGAGAAAACTTCTATTTTCTGCATCACTTTTCAGTGGTTCATACCTTTCTCCACAGAATCCATGGGGTTGAGGGCATTAACTATAGTATATCAATTTGAATAGATTAGGAAATGCCAAACAGATTAATGGAGCACAATTGTGGGTGTGTCGCAACTCTGCTGTAAGTGGCATCACCCCATAGGCTTATAGCCTAGGTGGGATGAAAAAGGAAAGAACAAAGAAATGTCCCTTTGCTGGAAGAGCTCCAGTCTTCTTCATCACCTTGGACATCAGTCTCCAGTTTTTCAGCCTTCCAAGGAAGACGTGCACCAGCAAGTCAACAGTACACTTCACACTGGTGACCTGGGAAAGATGATGCATCCTTGATTCCTCCTGTTTTGAGGCTTTCATCTCAGGTTGGATCTTTCAGTGGTGCAGCATGTGGCTGGCCACTGTGGACTCTCCCATCTACAGACCCACAAGCCTATGTAATAAATCCTCTTGCATAATTACATTTTCCACCAATTATTTTCCTCTAGGCACCCTAACTAATGTAGAGGTAATGTGTCAGTCTATAGAAAATTCTGAGGTTAACAGCCATCCTGTGCTGAATCAACTAAATTCATTCATTACAAATCCTTCTTAAGTGTCCCATTATAAGAGTCAGCTTCATTTTTTCTTCTAATTTAAAACAAGAAAATATTCTTCATACCATTGACTTAAGTTAGAGCAACACTAAAAATTTATTCATTATTATTAAATATTTCTGTTTTATGGGGTTGAAGATTTAGCTTAGTCATTCTGGTGCCTGTCTACACATGCAAGGTTTCCAGTTCGATCCCTGGTAACCACATACCACAAGGCTGAGTGCGGTAGCTCACGCCTGAAATCCCAGCACTTCGGAAGAAGAGGCAGGAGGACTGCTAAATTCGAGGTTAGCCTAGGTTACCAAGTGAGCTCAGGGCCATCCTGAACTAAAAAGCGAGACTCTTTCTCAACAAAATTTAAAAAATAAAAAATAACCCGTTTAACTCGCCATAAATTTCCTCTTATTCTGAGAAAAGATTTCTCCTCTTAGGAAATTATGTGAGAACTTAGTTGTAAAATTAATATTGACTAAAAAACAGGAAATTAGGCCAGGTATAAAAGAGAAAAAATTTAAGCCCCAAACTGTGCCACATAGAGGTAAACTTTTAATTCATGTATTTTGGAATATTCTTTTAGAGAAAAATCAAAATACTGGCTTCATACAAAATGTGCAACATAAAATTTGTATATTTTATTTTTTACTTAATTTCATTTTTTTTCTTTTTGTTGTTAAATCATTTCAGGAAATGAATATAAAGTTACATTGAGTACAACCTATTTTTAATGTAAATATTGATACTTTTATTTTTTCTATTTTTAAGTATACTTGAGATTTATTTTGTTGTATAGTGAGGTGAGAACATAATCATTTGTTTGTTTGTTTGTTTGTTGTGTGGGGGGGGTTGAGAGAGGGTCTCGCTTTATAGTTCAGGCTGGCCCTGAGCTCAGCCTCAAACTCACATCAAAGTAATCCTTCTGTCTCTGCCTCCTGAGTGCTGGGGTTACAGGCATAAGCCACCACACCCCTCACTGTGGTATGTGGTGCTGATTGCTGCTGGGCATGAGTCTCCACATCCAGTATTGTATTCAGTTACCGAAGATCGAACCCTGCTCCTTGCACTTGCAAGACAGACACCGAAAACACTAAGCTAAATCCCCGGCCCCATGATCATTTTTTAAAATATCAGTGTATTCAAGCATTTCTTTTAGATCCCATTTTTTTTCAAGTACCAGGAATTGAACTCAGGACCTTGTACTTATGCTTGCAAGGCAGGAATAGCACCACTGAGCTAGTATCAGGCCCCGAATCCCATATTCTTTCAAATCAATTTCATATGATTTTTTAAGCTTTATAATTGAAATCCTTGTGTATGCTTTTCTTCTTTTAATTCATAACAGCAAGAGAGTGACCTTAAAACAAATATTTGTTTGTATCACTATATCTTCTGAGAAATTCTTGGGATATGAAGAAGAAAAATATTTTGAATGAAAATAAACCTGTTTAAGAAGTTTGACCAAATTCATGTTACTCTTAGGTTTCCATGTATAGATGCTGGACTGGCATTCGAGGAAGGGCAATATAGATGGCTTTTTGGTTTGTTTATTTGCTTTTATTGGTACTAGGGATCAAACTCAAGACCCTGTGTTTGTGAGGCAAGAACTGGAATCACTGAGCTAAGTCCTTGACCCAACACAGATGGTTTTAAAGACAGGTTATATGGAGGTGAAGCAGTTGAAGAAGAGCTAACAAAGGTGATTGAGATCTACCATCCCAAAAGGTAAAAAGAGACAACAGTAAAGTCCTGAAGTCCATGAAAAATTGCTTCAAGAATGAGGAAATAGCAGCGATGGTTGCTAATAGGTAAAATAGAATATCATCTAAGAATTTAAAAACTTTAACATGAATTGCTTTGATAAAGTCATAAATTAAATCTTTAACTGGAATGCATTTAGGAGTTCATAGAAATGGATGAAATGAGTATCAACACTTTCAAAGGATACTCTTGAAAAGCTAGCATAAAAATAGGGTCAAAACTGTAGGAGGCTTTAGAGTCAAATCTATATTCTTCAACTATGTCATATTTGTATTTGGATGAGCCAGAAAAGTTGACGTATTGTAAAAGAAGGGAAACAGAAATGGGTAGTTAATTCCGGGAGATCTGGAAAATCCTTGATTACTACTTAACTTGTTTTCTAGTCCAATACAAATCAAAGCCACAGCCAAGAACGAAGGCATTGAACATGTATTGAAGACGTGTGAGGCGGAAAATGACGAGGCTGATATGCCATCTTCGAGCACTGTAATTCTATATTGTGACTTTGAAATAGAAGGAGTCCACATTTTACATTATCCCATGATATGGTATAAAATAGAGTATAGTGTAGATTAGTTTGACTAAGCATCTAGGCTTTGCAAACATACCAAAAGTTTAGGGAAGCCAGGAGCTGACAATACAGAAAAGGAAAGATTATAGTGATTGATACGAGAATGTAATCTGAGCAGAAGGAAAGTGAGCTTTTAAGAAGAGAAGTGAATACAGTTCATAAGTGTAGACAGTTGGAGGAGCAGAAATGTCCATCTGCACTGCAGGAATTGAGCCAAACGAGACAGAGAAAAATTCAGAGTGCAAGTTCTAAGTCCAGAGTGACAGAGGTGGGGGACTTAATATTTATAGATGCTAAACTGGCTGGCTGATAAGGAACTAAGAGGCCTGGATGGAGGAGCATCACAGATGTGGACAACTAAGAGGAGGAGTATTAGAGGGAAGGACAGCAAGCCAGGAGTCATGGCGGACTGTCTTAGAGATCTATTGAGATCATGTAAATTGTGTCTTTTCAAAGGTTATTTGGGTTTCTTCCTTAGGTACATATTTAATTTTCCCATTGTCTTCTCTTCCTTTAGCCTGCATAAAAACCCAATCATTAACATTTATCACTTTTCAATTAATTCAAGGGGGGTTTCTTATGTTTGCTTTCCTCCTTGCTAATTCCTTCAAGGTTTGATATATTTTTAATATTAATATTCAAATACTAATACTTGATATTATTTTTAAAAATAATTCATATGGAAATTTTTGCTTTTATGGATTTTCTTCATTTTCTCCACATTTTGATTTCAACTAGTTCTCAGATTATAGTTTTTCTTACTACCAAAAGCACAACAGTCAGAGCTACACATAGAAACAGAGACAGATAGACAGGTGGAGAACCAAAACATTTCATGTTCACTGTTATGACTATAATTAAAATGGGGCTTTTTTAAAAAGTGTTGGTTAAAGCATTTACATTTCAGAGAGAAAGTTAGATAATGCAAGTAATTTGGCTTTTGATAATTTGATCATAATGTGTTTCAGTGTGGGTTTCTTTTAAATGTATTATAGCTGGTGCTCTTTGAGTTTCTTGCATGTGTAGATTTATGTCTTGCCTCATATTTGGAACATTTTTGTACAATGTCTCTCAAATACTCCTTCTGCTCCTTTTTCTCCTCCCCATGTGAACTCCCATTGTGCATCTGTAGGTCAGCTTGATGGAATCTCCCACTCATTTTAGAACCCATTCCATTTTGTTTTTTCTTTTTCATTTAGCTCCTCAAGCTGGAAAATCTCAACTAACTAACCTTTATGTTTTCTAGTTGTTTCTCCTTTCAGTTCATGCTGAGAATCACCTATCAAGCATTTTTTGTTAAACTTTAAAGTGCCCTATGTAGACTCTTTTAAAAGTAATTTCTAGGGCTGGGGAGTTAGCTCAGTGGTTCTGGTACCTGTCTTTCAAGTGCAAGGACCCAGGTTCGATTTCTCGGTAACCACATACCATACTGGGTGTGGTGACTCATGCCCAGCAGCAACCAGTACCACATACCACAGTGCCGGGTGTGGTGGCTCACACCTGTAATCCCAGCACTCAGGAGGCAGAGGCAGGAGGATTGTTGTGATATGAGTTTGAGGCTGAACTCAGGGCCCAGAGCTCAAAGCTTTTGTGAACAACAAAAGCAAGACCCTGTCTTAAAAAACCTTAAAAAATAAATAAATAAAATAAAATAAAAGTAATTTCTATCTCTGACTCCAGAATGTTTGTGTGGCTCTTTTTTTTTTAAATTGAAATCTTTATTGGTACATTACATGTACGCATCATGATTGCACTCCATAATGGGGATTTGTACCAGTATAAGACACAATTTAATTCTCATTTTTTCTCATAGCCCTCCCCACGCTACCACCCCCCTATATACATAAAATTTATTTCCTTTCTTTTTTGTTATAATCTCATTATTTTTTCCCCATTCACCTTATTTCACTTTGAGTTTTTCTATTTCACAATATATAACATACAATTCTAGGACTCATTTACATCTTTATTTCTCATACCAGAGAAAAGATGCAATATTTACCTATCTGTGACCTATTTATTTCACTTATGAGGATATTTTCAAGGTATGTCCATTTAAGTATAAATGATTCAAACTTATCATTTTTTATGGCAGAGCTCTTTTAACAATAATTTCTTTCACTCTACTGATATTCACTATTTGGTGAGATTTCTTTTTTCTCTAGTTTCCTTTTATTCTTTGCCTGTGGTTTCAGTTAGCTAATGGTATTTAAAACTGATTTAAAGTCTTTATCTAGAAAGCTCAATAACTAGTATTCCACCAGGGGAGAGTTAGATGCTATTATTAATTTCTTCTTCTCTGTAAATGGGCCATACTTTCTTTTCATGCCTAAAACTGTAATTGAAAACTAGAAAATTTGAATATTATGTTATGACAACTCCAGAAGTCACATATTCCTTACTCTGCCAAATTCTTTGTTATTTATTCTTATGAGATATTTCTGATTTAACAATTTTTTTCTAATCTATTTTTGTAAGGTCTATATCTCTTCTCTTGTGTGCCCACTGAAGTCCATTTTGTATTAGTCAGTGACCACCTGGTATCTTAACAGGGATTTTTAAACCTCTCTGGTAAAAAGAAGAAAATGTTTTGTCAGTCTTTACATATTGGTCTTATTTTGTGACACACCTTCAGCACTTAGCAAACTATCCAAACCCTTGCTTAAACTTCCTAAAAAATATTCTTAACGAAAAGACAGTAGTTTTCTTAAAGAGAAAACATCCTGAGTTTGTGATAATTCATCCTGTTAGTTCTGCCCAATTTTGCTCTGACACATTCTCTGTAGAAGATAACTCTACAGGCTTGAGCAGGTGCTATTTGTGAAATCTGGTAAGATTAGTTCTTTGTAGTTTAGCAAGTACAAGTCATCATGCACTAGTCATCTCACTGTCAGCCTCCCAAAGAATTACTTGGCTTACACAAACCACGATCTGTTGCTAAGAGAGATGAAATAATAATAATTATTGCAAGGAAGTGTAACATTTTGATGAAGACCTTGTTGACATTTCAGTATTTTCCATGAGCTGAACTTGTCGAGTTTATATAGACAGCATTTACACTGATCACATTTCACAGATATCACTGCAAAGTTTACAGTGTATTTTTCAAGGAGAATATAAAGAAGTATGTCAAATAATGTGGAAAAACCTGGAAGAAAGACACAAGCTCATAACAGATCAAGACAGCAGGTTGACATGGGCTCATTCTGGTACTATAAAAAGGCTCAAGAGTTAAAGGGAAGTCATTTTATAATAAGACTTAAAATCATTTTTCTAGCTTTAACTGCTCTTAATGATTCAACATATTTCAACACACTCCTAGTACATCCTGTAGCTCTACTGAACCAGCAGTATGCTCAGGTAATTTCTCTTGTGGAAAAACAAAGGAAGTGTAGACACTGACCGTGATTAAACTGAAGACTGACAGACTTGCCTTTTCAAAAGCTAGTGGATTGACCACTATTTACCTTCAGAGCATTACGTACAGGATGTGCTTCAAGTGTTGTTTAAACTAAAAGAAATTTCACAGTGCACAACAGTGTCTCATTTAATACAAATCCCTTAGGCTGAGGCTAAGCAATTGGAGCACTATCAAGAACAGAATGTTTTAGCTCTGATATATATCCTGGCCAAGTACAGGTTTCCAAAAGGAATCCAAGATTGCCATAAGAGATTTGACCAATAGAATATGAGGTGTCTACCCAAAGAAGGAATGGATTAAATGAATGTTTGAGAAATAATTTTAAAGATTAAGGAATTTCATTTCGAAATCCTAATAGGCACAATGCAACTGACATTTACCATACATTGATTACTCTTCTATTATTTATGGCAAATAATCTCATAACTTGGAAAATCCTAGCAGTTATACACTTGGCATATTCAGAGGCTATTCTGCTTCTCTGTTTAAAGGCTACTTGAATTGTTTATAGCCACAATTCCAAGCATGTTTCCTATTTTTTAAGTAATTGTCCTTCAGTTTGATTCACCAGTGTCTCATCTTTTCTGTTGATTTACAGTTTTCAGGATTGAACTACAAAGGAGCCAGGAGACCATGAAAAATGGGAACGCACATGCAATAAATAGCAGCCTGAAGTGGTGAATCTATTTTAGAGTGCTATCCTGCCACATGGCTAGTTTCACTTCCTGAGTAAATAACTGTAATTCTCTTATTATAAACCTTATTGAGCTCATGTTGAGACAGCTATGAATCTGGACAGGTATGCAAATAAACTATGGTTTATTAATCATTTAATGCATCTCCATTCTCCACATCATCAAAGCACTCATTAAAGTTCCAATGTCATAACCAGTAACATAATGTCCAAATTTTAAAACTTAAGCCTGAAAATATTTGCTAGTCAGTTGCCTTAACTTAGTGAAAGGTTGTTCTTGACTTTGTGATGTTAAATTTCACATGTCCTATATATTTTTAAAAGCTTCTATTTGTTCAGAGGAATTAATAGGTAAATGAAAACAGATCAGAATTCTAAATATGGTACATTATATAAATGAAAACAGATCAGAATTCTAAATATGGTACATTATATATCCTTCTACATCTTCTACCCTTGAGTCTGTCCCAGAAAAAAGATTTAGTCCAAATCAAAGCAATTTTTGTTTCCTTAAACAGTGTTGTACTATGTTGCTCCTGGTGGTCTTGAACTCTTAGGCTTAAATTAACCTCTAGAGCAGCTGGGATTACACATGTTTTCCACAAGGCACAACTTCAAAGATTGTGTGTGTGTGTGTGTGTGTGTGTGTGTGTGGTGTGTTTGCTATTGAAGATTGAACACAGGACATTATGCATGTTATGCATGCTCTACTACTGAGCTTCATCTCCACACCATTCTATTTTTTTTTTATTTTGAAAAAGGTATCAACTCAAAACATTTAAAGCAATAAATGAATGAATATTGGTATTGATGTTGCTATATGAATGCACTTATGTTCACTGATATTTTTTCATAGAAATAATCATACCAGGTAATATTAATTTCCATAAGTTTTCTATGCAAAAAGGAGAATATCAAACTAGGCAGCTTTTGCCCTGCCAAAATTGACTTAAAATTTTTAAATGTGTAAAGAAAAACTGTACCAGATTCCACTTATGAAAAGTAAGCACTGGAATGTTTTCATTTTAACCTCTTTGGGCTTTCACCTGCAAGTTTTCATTTATAAAGAAATCTAGTCCAAACACGGCAAAAATTATTGAATGGTTCAATTAAAAAAAAATCAGCCCACATTTAAAGAAAGTTTGTGAACCTTGGCACAACTTTGGCTGGGCCTATTTGGGTTTTAGGTTTTATTTGAAACTGAGACCAGGTGGGCCTCAGATTGTGGAATGAATGTTTCCCCAATTCTATATATTAAATATGATTCATACAAGTCATATCTGATCCTTACCTGTTACTGAGGCTTCAAATTTTTAAGACCAGTACCTGAACTTTATGTTTAACAACCTGATTTCTTTTTATATGTCTGTAAAGTTTATAATTGTCAAGAGGGACATATATATAGTAATTAATAAAATACATATCTTTTCATGATAAGGAAAGTCTCTGACAATGTCCAGAAATTGACTCTTTCCCTAAGAATGGTATAGTTTAATAAGAGTTCCTTTTTAAAAACAATTTAAAAAAGAAATGTACAACTTTGTTTAATATAATCTCATTTTTATACTTAGAATTTTATATTATGCTTATGTATATCAGCTCTAGTTTAGAAGAGTTACCTCCTAAGAGTTTTCTAAAAATGAAGATATTTACACATTTGAATTTAGACATTCTTGATTTAACTACCACACTGATTATTGACTAAAATGTTTTTTCTTAATTTAAGAAGAAAAAAATGAAGAATTGCCATGATATATATGGGCTAAGCTTTTCAGTAATATTGTTTTATATGCATCCAAACACAAGTGTTTTTATTTATTTTTAAAATTGATTTTACTGGTCATTGAAGGTTTGTACCAGTACATGATACATCTTATTTTTATTTTTTTTGTTATATTTCTTTTTATAACAGTGGGAGCTAACAGACAAATCACTATAAATAAAGTTTGTATAATTACATCAAGTGAATACCTACATTCTCATGGATTGGACAGTTCCTTTTTCCTAAGTAATATGTTATAGAGAAGAGTACACACTTCACTTAATAGCCATTCAGTGGGTGCTTCTCTTGCTATAAAATCTATGTGAAAGAACAGAGGATAATTTAAAAGTCTTTTGAGAGCATGCAGCATAGCTCCTGTGTAAGGAAAAAAATCAGTAAGAATGAAATTAATGCAAATTGAGTGAGTGCTAAAATAAAAGCCCAGCTGGGAACAGTGGTACACTCTATAATCCCCACATTAAGAAAGTCAAACCAGGAGGAGAGCGAATTGAACACCAGTCTGAGCTACCCAGGTAGTTCAAGGCCACCTTGGATTACACAGTGACTCCTTGTATACAATATCCCAAATGATATTAGTATGTAGAAGAGACATGTTCTAAAAGCAAGAACAAAATTTAAGTATGTTCTTTGAAGAAATTTTTTAGCTCACTGGGAGAGCAGCACAGTTTGAGGCCTGTAGGGAAGCTCACCTGACAGCAATGTGCAGGGACCCAGACCTCTTGTGCCAGAGCACAGGACGGCCATCATTCTGAGCTCAGGAACTGCTGAGAATAGAAGCTCACTGGGAGAGTGGAGAGAGTGACTGGAGTGAAGCTGCAGTGCACTGCAGGGGCTGCTGAGTTACTGAGTGAGCACCTCTGAATGGAACCCAGACTCTCTGTGAAGGAAGAGCGGCTCCAACCTGCTGTGGAATCAGGCAGAGTTTAAACTCAGGTGAGGCCTGGAAAATCAATTCCAGTCCTGTGGCCGAAATCAGCCTGAATTTCAGCAGACTGTGGCTGACTCATTGAGATAAGCTGACACAGATCTGTATGCCTCTCATGTTATCCAATGGTGACAACAGAGACTTTCCTTGAAGGACATTTTTCTTCTTTTCTTTTTCCTTTTTTTTTTCCTTTTCTCTTCTCCATATCCTCCTCCTATTTATCCCCCTTCTTTTTCTTCTTCATTTTTCTCTTTTCTTATTCTAGCTTTTGTCTTCTTTTGATTTTTCTTGATTGCACTTATTTTTATAGGAGCATAAATAAAGTTTCCAGTTTTTCCATGCTATTTATTCTGTTCATATTTTTGTTCCTTCTTTCTCTCTTTTTCTCAAAATTCATATAATCTTTCTATGTCCTCTACCCCTACTTCTCATCTTTCATTTATTATTTCTCCACCTCCTCCAACTCCTCCTGTCTTCTCCCAAGAGGAAAAATTCACTGTATTTAAGGGCTTATTTACTGCAAACATAGTTTTGGTTGGTTCTAGATTTTGAATGTATAATCACAAGTCTAGTTCACGTGATCAAAGGTATCCAATGAATACTTACCACAGTTTGATAGGTTGCATTTGACACTGTTGTTTCTCTTGATTATATTACTTAGGTAAAATGATATGACTGTTCTAGTCAGTTGTTCTTCCTAAAATATCAATACATAGGTTGCTAGGATCATTGAAGGCTCAAACCCAAAGGCTAGCTGTACTTGGGAGACAATCTGTGAAGTAGTCATTCCCTAAGGCTTCTAAATACAAGCAATAAAAGTAAACACAATAAACAATATGAGTATCAACCAAGGAATTAAACTAACAACATCAACAGCAAAAAATAGAAATTACAAGACACTTAAAGAAGATGCAAATGCAGACTTCCATCTCACCAAAGGCAAATCCAGGGAGCAGCGAGGTGGAATAACCCGAAAGTCAAATACTGGGACTCCCTAAACTGGTAACAGAAGAAGTAACAAAAAAGATAAAAGAGGCTGTGGAAAAAATGAAATCAGAAATAATTTCTCAGATACCAGAACAGGCTACCATAATGAAAGATATGATTAGTAACTGTAGAGCAGATACAGCTACAAAAAATAGAAGAGTTGCAGAAAATAACGGAAACCAAAAACACCCAGCATGGGAAAGAAATGGAAAACAAGAAACACATACAAGCAGATATCTAAGAGATTAGAACTTTCACTGAAAGGTTCTGCAAAAAAAAAAAAAAAAAAAAACAAGTGAATTTAAGAACATAATTTCATATAGAGATAACAAGATTGTGGTTAGTGAAGATGAAAAGAAAAATTCCTTCAAAATAGCAAAAGGCCATGAGAAATCAATCCAAAAGTTCCTAGAGGACGCAAAAAAGAATTGCTTAAGATTGATTGGAATTCATGATAAAGCAGGATATGGCTCAACAAACATAAACTTTCACAGAAATAATCCTAGAAAACTTACCAAACAAGTGAAAATAATTTGACATAGAGATAAGTGGGGCATAGAGAATTTCAACTAGTCATAATCAAAACAACTACATTTAGACATATAATAGTCAAGATTCCAGGAATCCAACACAAGAATGAAATACAAAAAGCAGTTAGAGAACAGAAAAGAAAGAAGTTATATACAAAAGAAAACCCATTAGAATCACAGCAGATATCTCAACACAAACCCTCAAGTCAAACTCGTGAACTACTTTAAATACTAAAAGAAAACAAACTTCAAGCCAGACTGATGTAGTCTGCAAAACTATCTTTCAAAATCAGTGGAGAAATAAGATATTTTCATGATAAAGAACCCCTGAGGAGCTTCATGAATACCAACCTAGCCATGCAAAAAATTCTAAACAATTTCCTAGGAAAAGACAATGAGGATCACAACTCCATGAAGTCCAACAGAATGAAGCCATCAGACAAGGAAAAAAATTAAATGTAACAGGAAAAATACAAAGGCAAAACCAAAAATCCAACAACGAGAAAATATCGTAAGGATAAGTCAATATCCATAAGTTATAAAAATCAATGTTAATGATCTTAATTCACCAATTAAAATGGCATAGATCAGCATAATGGATCAAGAAGAAAGATCCAAGAATATGCTGCGTATAAGAAACATACTTTATGCAAAGAAGATTCATAGACAAAAGTCAAAGGATGGAAAATAATACTTCATGT
Organism: Petromus typicus; assembly: GCA_004026965.1. Classification (NCBI taxonomy): domain Eukaryota; kingdom Metazoa; phylum Chordata; class Mammalia; order Rodentia; family Petromuridae; genus Petromus; species Petromus typicus. Next base: position 79,330 of record PVIR01002909.1, on the reverse strand, counting down.
GACAGGGACCTGGGGAAAAACAAAGAGAGCTACCCCATTTGTACAGAAGTGAATTTAAAACCAATATCAATTAAAACAGTGGAGGTCACTACATCCCTGATAAGAAAAAAATCTAGGAGGAAGAAGTGATGATCTTAAATATATATGTACCAAACACTAGTGCACTTACGTATATAAACAAACGCTAAAGGTCATGAAAAATCAAATAAATTCTAATACAATTATAATAGGTACCCTATTATCATTTATAGGTGGATCAACTATACAAAAAATAAAAAACATAATACTAGAAGAACTGAACCAAAGTTTTGAACAAATAAACTTAATAGATGTCTACGGAATGTTCCACCCCACAAAATAAGAAAACATGTTCTTCACAGAAGCACATTGGTCATTATCCAAAATAGGCCACATGCTAGCTCATAGAACACATTTAAGTAAATGCAAAAAGATTCAAGTTTCCTCTGTATAGTATCAGACCATGATGCAATGAAATTTGAGAATAATAGCAAAAGAAACCACATGAACTTCAAAAACACATGAAAACTGAATAACACCCTTTGCAAACAAGTGAGTCACAGAGTAATGAAAGGAAAAATTAGATAGTTTCTAAAACTAAATGATAGTGTCAGTACAACATACCAGAATTTATGGATCTGAATGAAAATTAATTTTACTAGGGAAATTCATAAGAGTGAATATCCAAATTAGGAAAACAGAGTGGGCACAAATAAATAATCTAATGTTGAATCTTGTGATTCTAGAAAAAGAAGAACTAAGTAAACTCAAAGATTGTAAAAGGGAATAAATCATAAATATCAGAGTAGATGTTCATCTAATGGAAACTAAAATAATGATATCAAAACGTCAATGAATTTGAGTTGATTTAAAAGAGTAAGAAAATGTTGACAAACCTTTAGCCAATCTTCTCAAAAAGGAAAGAAAAGGCCCAAATCCATGCAATTAGGACTGCAAAGCATGAAGTTACAATGGTAACTTATGCTAATATGAATTAGCAAAGTTGAGTGAAGAACATATAAAAATTCTAAGCACCTCAATATCAATCAATGAAATTGAAAAATAATTAAAAACTTACCAACAAAGAAAAACCTGTGTTCTGATGGCTTTACTGCTTAATTTTGCAAAAAATTTAGAGAAGAGGTAATACCACTACTTCTCTAACACTTTAATAAAATTAAAAGGAAAGAAATACTCTCAAATTCATTCCTGGAAACATTACTTTTTTACAAACTCAGAGAAAGACTCAGTGAAAAAAGAGAACTACAGGCCTTTCTCTCTAATGAACATAGATGCAAAAATCCTCAATAAGATACTGGCAAATAGAATGCAAAAGACCATCAGGGAGATCATAAACCCTGTCCAAGTGTGTTTCAGCCCAAGAACACAAAGTTGTTCAATATATATAAATCAATAAATTTAATACACTATTTTAACAGACTCGAGGACAATAATCATGTAACCTTCTCAATAGATGCAGAAAATCTGGATAATTTCAGCCTGATAAAAGCCATCTATGAACAACCAACAGCCAACATCACACTAAATGGAAAAGATACCAAATGGAAATCTTTCATGGTGAAGTTAGGAATAAAACAGGCATTCACTATTCTTTTCAAACATATTTCTGGAAACATTATGCACAGCAATTAGAAAAGAAAAAGAAACAAAAGAAATAAAGATAGGGAAGAAAGAGATTAAACTGTCATTACCTGCAGATGATATGACACTCTACGTAGAAGACTTCCAAAATTCCACCAAAAATCTTCTACAGTTTATTGGGAACCTCAAAAATGTTACTGAACACCTCTACAGTAGACTCTAGTCTCCTGCACTGTGTATGATGTATACCTCAGAAAAAAAGACGCATCTAACAGAGAAAGAAAGTGAAGCACCAGGAACACCAATGTCAGTGCACTCAACAATGTGCTGTCCAGTTCAAGTCACTAATTTGTAGTAATCAATTAAGGTAAAGGTAAGCTATGTGCAAGAGCAGGAGTGAATGAAAAGATGTGCAGTCATGTGACTTCTATGGAAATTAATGTAAGAAAGATTCACAAAGTACAAGACAAAGTATTCTTAAATTCATAAAATAATAGATAAACTTAGTAGTTACAATTAAAACATTGTCTTTCTAGTTATGAAGGTTTTAAATGAAAGAACAGAATTTGAATGTAAGTTACTCTGAGCTCAGCACATAGACTTTAGCTAGATTCATTCTATAAAAAAGCCAGTCCTGGGGTTAACACTTCACAGCTTGTACTGTATATAGCCTGTTTCAGGTATAATCAGTGTGGCAGTCTCCCATAAGACCTAGTAACCAAATCCAATAAATTAGCTGTATGCAAGGTTAATGCTTAAAAATCAATAGCCTTCCTATACACAAACAAAAGACTCAATGAGAGAAGAACTGGAAGAATTCATTTCACATTAATATCCAAAAAATTCAATACCTAGGAATCAATCTAAGGAAAGAATTAAAAGACTTCCACTTTGAAAAGAGATCCAAGAAGATACCAGAAAATGGAAAGACATCCCTTGTTCTTGGGTAGAAAGAATCAATATAGTGAAAATGGCCATTCTTCCAAAACTTCCATATAGATTCAATACAATCTCAATTGAAATTCCAACATCATATTTCACAGACCTACAGAAAACAATCCAAAAATTCATTTGGAACTAGAAGAAACCCAGAATAGCAGAAGAGACTCTAGGGAACAAAGATAAGGAAGTAGGCATCACAATTTTCAACTTGAAACTATACAACAAAGCTACTGTAATTTAAAAAACATGGTAATGGCAAATAAACAGACCCAAGGATCAATGGAACAAAAGGGTAGATGCAGAAACAACTCCAGACATACTTAACCACCTCATCTTTGATAAAGGAGCCAAACACCTTCACCAGAGGAAAGATTAACTCTTTAATAAATGGTGCTAGAAAAATGGGTTTCAACTTGCCAAAGACTAAAATTGGACTCATAGGGCTCTCTACTTCCTAAACTAAAATTGAAATTGATCAAAGATCTAAAATTAAACAGAACTCTTGAAGACACTGGCATAGGAAAAGATTTTATGAACAAACCTTCAGTTGAATGGGAACTAACACACAGAATCAACAACTGGGATGTCATCTTATTAAGAAGTTTCTGCAGGGCCAGGATTTAACTCAGTGGTTCCAGAGCCTGCCTTCAAGCACAAGGACTCAGGTTTGATCTCAGTAACTACATAAAATACTGGGCATGGAGACATTCACCCACCAGCAATCAGTACCACATATCACAGTGCCAAGCATGGTGGCTCATGCCTGTAGTCCCAGAGGCAGGAAGATTGTTGTGAGCTGAAAGCTGAGCTCAGGCCAGCCTAAACTACACAAGTGAGACCCTGTCTCAAAAGAAAGTTTCTGCAGAGCAAGAGAAACCACCAGCCGAGCAAAGAGACAACCCAAATATGGGAAAAAATTTCATCAGCTGTTCCTCAGACAAAGGACAACTATCTACAATGTATAAAGAATCTTAAAAAACTGATAGACTTGCCCTGAAATTTAAAGACCTAATTTTAAAATGGACACCAGAAATGAACAAACATTTTTCAGACTAAGAAGTAGAAGCAGAAAATAAATATTTTTTAAAATATTCAATATGATTGGTCATTCAGGAGGCAAATAAATGCAATACTAAGATTCTATCTCATTCCAAAAAACATGTCTGCTATGAGGAAATCAACCAATAACAAATGCTAACAGGGCTGTGGGGAAAAAGAAACCCTCTCCACTGTTGGTAGAGATGTGGATTGGTGGAAGCATTGTGAAAATCAGTACAGAGATTTCTCAAAAAATCTAGTATTAAAGATCCCATTTGACCAAGATATTCCTCTGCCTGATGTCTTCCCAAAAACTTTAAAAATGTCATATCACAGAAATATATGTTTACCCATTTATAGAGCAGCACAATGTTTAATAACTAAATCTTGGGAACAGCCCAAATGCCCATCAGCTGGTGACTAGATAAAGAACACATGATTTTAAAAAATAAAACGGAGTACTATTCGCCATGATGAATGATTAATTAGTGACATTTATAGCTAAATGGAAGGACCTTGATATCATACTCTTAAGTGAAATAAGTAGGACACACATGTGTGAATACTGAACAGTTTCTCTAGTATGAAATTAAAAGTGTAAATGAGGAGCTGGGGATTTAGCTCAGTGGTTCTGGTGCCTGCCTTGTAAGGTCCCAAATTGATCCCTGGCAACCACGTACAACAAAGCTGGGTGTGGTGACTCACACCCATCAGTAATCAGTACCATACCACAGTGCTGGGCGTGGTGGCTCCCACCTGTAATCCCAGCACTGAGAGGCTGAGGCAGGAGGATTGCTGAGTTCAAGGCTGAATTCAGGACCATCCTGAACTACAAAACGAGACCCTGTCTGAAAAAAAAAAAAAAAAAAAGAAAAGAAAAAAGAAAAAGAAAATGTAAATGAGCACCAAAATGTAATAGATATTCTGAAATACGAAGAAAACCTTGAAAGGCAAAGGATAGCTGGAGAAGGGGTGTAGGGAAAAGGAATGATTGGAAAGAAAAAATAAGAGAGGAAGGAATACATGGAAACAAAGCTTTTGTAAGTAGGGAAGGGTGGAGGGGTCAAAGCATGGGAAGAGGATAGAGGGAATGAGAGAAAACACAAATCAAGATATATCATGTAAAGGTTCAAATTCCCAGTGATTAATGTGATCATAACATACATCCAAAATGTACTAATAAACTTAGTGAATTAAAAAGTTTTCTATCTCATTAAAGAATGTGCATATATTCATGTTTTTTAGATGATACATTATCAGCTTTTTTTTTTTTTAACTAGAGGAAATATATGGGGAAAAAAGCAACAGTACGATGTTCAGTGAACTCCCATAAAAGGAACACTACACTTTTAGTACCCTAGAAAGTTTCCTGGAGCTCCCTTCTCACCTCATTTTTGAAGAGTACCTACTTGTCTCCTTTCGATCCCCACACATTAATTTTTCTTGTCTTGAAATGTAAATATGTGAAATCACACAGTATGAAGTTTTTCACCTGATTTTTCCTGTCCATTATGACTTTGAGATTCATCCAAGTTTACTCTACAACAGGAATTTCTTATTCTTCTTATAGTGTAGTGTTCTAAATTTCGCCCACCTGTCCTGTGGTTGATAGACCATCTTGAGGCGCATGTTTATGACGTCATTGCGCATGTATCTGGAAGAGAACTGCTGTGCAATGAAGCTTATTAAGTATTTAGCCTAGAGAATAGGTGATCTAATGTGCTTCTAAAGTGGTTTTCACCAACTCGCACTGTTACCAACAGAATGTGGCTATTCCTTTCCATGTCCTCTCTTGCACAGTTACGATAGACATCATAGCAATTGGGATAAGCAAATAACAGTACCTTATTGTGTTTTTAATTTAAGCCCTTCCTCATTCATCAATTGTCCATCATAATATTCTGATCTGCAATTCCTGTTAGCCTTCTGCCTGTTTTACAAGTTTGACCATCTTTTATGTCTGAATCTTAGAACTTCATAAATTCTCAATACGAATCCTTTTCCAGATACATAAGTAGAAAATCTATCTTCTTCCAATGAGTTTGCTGTTTCACACTGTGAAAGATGCTTTTTGGTGAGTACAGCGATTTAATTGTTTTATTTGGCACACATTAATTATAAAGAATAATGGGTTTCATTGTGACATTTTATATATGCATATAACATGTGTTGATCATATCCTCTCTCATATTTTCTTTTCTTCTCTTCTATCCTCTCGCCTGATCCCTGTCTTCTTAAACAGTATACAGAAGTACTTAATTTTGATGTTGTCCAATTAACCACCATTTTCTATTGAAAGCTTTTCTATATCCCTAACATTTATTTGGCTCAAATAAAACAGCATACAGCGTTAAATCCATTAAGCACATAAGCAGCTGTTTTGTGACTTCTGTTGAGCAATTAGCAAAAAGACTGAAGAGGCTTCAGAAGAAGAGAAACAAAATCAACACTGTGTTTTATATTGAAACGAATCCTTGACTGGAATGCACATAGATCAGTTAGAGACTATTGCACTCACTTGTGTGGTTAAAGAAGAAGAAGCTGAGGCTAGGGATTTAGCTCAATGGTTCCGGTGTTTGTCTTGCAAGCATAAGAACCTGGGTTCGATCCTCGGTAACCACATACCTATACTGGGTGTGGAGACTCACGCCCAGCAGCAACCAGTACCAAATACCACAGTGCTGGGTGTGGTGGCTCACGCCTGTAATCCCAGCACTCAGGAGGCAGAGGCAGGAGGATTGCTGCGAAGAGTTGGAGGCTGAGCTCAGGGCCAACCTGAACCACAAAGCGAGACCCAGTCTGAAAAAACCTAAAAAAAAAAAAAAAAAAAAAAAGCTAAGATAAAGCAAGGTCTTAGGGAAGAGAGAACAAATTGTAGATGACTTTAGACAAGGAGACTTCAGTGCTGACCAAGGAAAGGGAAAGATGAGATTGTGAATGAGTTCTGTGTGTCTGGCTCAAGCGATTATTTAGGTAGCAGCAGCATTTACTAAGACCAGTCTTGCATTCTGAAAAGCAAATTAGGAGACAGTTTAATTTAGGCAAAATCAAGGGTGAAATCCCTGTTGTATTTGTATGTACAACTATCTTGTTCTTGTTTGATAGAACAATGTGAGTCAGTGGGTTTTGTTTTGTTTCACTTCATTTTCTGTTTTAAAACAACAACAAATACCATGTAACAAATTGGTGAGAAAACAAAACAAAGCAAAACAAAAAGGAAATGGTCTGCCTCAGCTCTCTAGTTACCCTTAGTGAAGAATGTGAAACAAATGACAGCTCTTTGCCCTAGGACCCTCTGCTTGTCATTCCTGGTGCCCTGGTTTTCCCTCATTTCCTGGAATTCCTTCATGGGTCATCAGGTGTAGCATCCTCAGCAGCCATAAGCCCTGAAAACAGGCAATTTCTGAAGCTCGGTCAGCAGTAAACCGAGGCTATGCACCTCATCCTCTTGGTTTGTTCTGCTCTGTTGCCCAGTTAATGCTCAAGCTCCTTCTAGGCCTGTGTTCTTCTCTATGAAGTTACTCCCATAGGACTTCTCCTCTGTATTGTTCTTAGCAGGTCTTCCTTTCTTTACACTTTTTTAAGTAGTCAAAATAGACTTTTTTCGCCTATATATGGAGCCATTACTGTTACTTCCAGCCTACTACTTACCAACTCGAATGTTGAGAGTTAAATGACTTTTATGGGGAACTCATTTCAACCATTATTTACACTATTTGCTTGAATCCTGTAGGCATTTCAGTTTGCTATTCCATCAGGTCCTTTTCCTAAAACAAAAACTCTAAATTAGCCTATAAATTTAAAGAAAACTGTCCAACCTCATTAGCATATGGGTTCTCCAGTTGCTAAGTTGATATTGCCACATTGAGTGGAACCAGATTTCCTGATGAAGCTGCATAGAGGAAGGAGTCAGATTCAATTAGTTCTGGGAAAATATCCTCGAGAGACAACTATGGTCTCAGAAAGTTAATTTCATACTGTAATAAAAATAAATGCATTTCTTGACACATTGAAAAATTACCAAAAAAAAAGAGGAAAAGTAAGGGGCTCAGAAGAGGCTGATTATCTCTAATCTAAGAATATTTTCGTGAAAAGTGTTGGGGGAAATTGTTCAATAGTTGATTGTGTGTTCAGGGCTATGACAGCATATCTAGGGTGTTATATAATAAATATGATACCCTTGGGCCAGGGATTCAGGTCAGTGGTTTCAGTGCCTGCCTTGCAAGCACAAGGGCCTGAGTTCGATCCCGATTAGCCACATATAACAAAGCAGGGCATGGTGACTCACACCACTAACAATCTGTACCACAAACCACAGTGCTGAGCATGGTGGCTCAGGCTTGTAATGACAGCACTTGGGAGGCAGAAGCAGGAGGATTTCTGAGTTTGAGGATAAGTTCAGGACCACCCTCAAAACAAACAAACAAACAAAAAACTAGCTAAATAAATAAATATGATAGCCTTAAAACCTTTCAAGCAAACAATAATCAGCGCCATCTTCTACCTCCCATCAGGAAGTCAACCATTTCCCTGTGATACTGACAGATTAGATACCATATAATTCTCCCAAGTGCTGGGGTGCGGGGCCATGGCACAGTCTGTCCAGTGAGACCCGCCCAACCCAACAGGTGCTCTTCACCTGCTCCGAGATAAACAGTGCTTGGCCTCCTGACTCACAGGCTTGACAAAGTGCATTAATCTACTCTTTTAAGAAAAATTTTAAATTTTAAAGTCATTCCAAAGAACTCTATCTGATAGCTGCCTGAGGTGTAATCCATTATTGTACTCTAGTAAGAAACATTAGAAATATATGCTTGGACCAATTGACCTGGCAATACTTTCTCATTTTTCTTCCCCCAACTTCTACTGTTTTCATCTCAGCATTTTTATTTGTTGTTCATATGTTTCAGTTAACATAATGAGAGCTTCAAAATGGAAAATCTTCAGGCTTCCTCCTAAAATTGCCTCTCCATCCTGTAAGAAACACTTCCAGCCAATGCTTTTGCATATGTGTCTCAGAATGAAGCCAGTATTATACTTCTACAGGCCCTGTTATTAAAGGATTTTTTTTTTGCCACTGCAATCATATTGAGAGAAAGTGTTAGCCTCCTGATCCTTGTACTTCACAGTTATACAAGACAGAGTGAGAATCAGAGGTGAGCAGGCCTGAGGAGTAGGTTGAGAAGGAAGAAAGAGAGACACAAACATAGACTGTGATTCAAAGAGCACAAACTGTTTGGTTTGGCCTGTAGACATGGCAGCTCAGCAACAGGAAATGTCAGCTTATTTAAGCCTTCAAATGGCATCATCGGACGACAGCCATGAGCTCCCTTGGCAAGATGCCCAACATCACACTGAGGGGAGAAAAACAATACAAGCTGATATTCACGTCCAAATCTCTCTCTAACTTAGGAGAGTTTACTAGACTGGATGGCTTGGCAAGCTGTTAACAGCACTAATTTGATTGCCTTGGCAAGGGCAAGAGGTTGCAAAAGCTATGGTACCAGCTTTGAATTCCAGTGATCACCATTGGCTGATGTTGCTGATGAGATGGGAGGAACCCGGGTTGGAAATTGCATAAACCCCACCTGAAGGAACCAGTACTGATAGACATTAGCCACATTAGGATATAAGAGAAAAGCATTTCCTGCTGGAGCCAGATAGCCACCATGGCCCTATGACCACTGGGACTGAATTTTTAAGAAAATCTATCCATCCAGCTTGTCACATCTGTGAACATGTGGCATTTGTTATCATCCTTAGACGTGAATCATTTTTCTCTAAAAACTCCTGGCTAATGGGCTTTTCTGTCAAGGGACACATCCTACATATCTAAAGGTCTGTATTAATGGAATTTTTAAGTAAATTCTTTATTGGTACATTTAAATACACAGGTCAATCACACTCAACATAGGGAATTTGCACAGCACATGACGTGAGTTAATTCGCATTTGTACCCATTAATGAGATTTTAGTTTCCTCTTTCCTGGGAGCCCAAAGAAGACCATCGTTTCTGAGAGTTATAAGGCTTCACGGTGTTTCCTCCCTTACAAGGAAGTGTACATTACAAAAGTGATGCATTTGTGCATGAAACTACTGACTTATCTGCCTGCTCTTGTTTCTTTTGGCACACTTAATTTGAAGTTGCACTAGCCAACTCCTGCAGCCTCTGAAGTCTTATTGCTCTTGAAACCCATAGCTAAACATGAAATGAGAGAGCCAACAGACATCAATACAATTTGTCCTCACTACAATTTTTTATACCAATCAAACAACTTCCTCACTCCTTGCAAAAACCCGGTGCCCATTGAAGAGCCTGTTTTAGCCCCACCACATCGCCAATGGTGTTCTCTTGGCTTCTTTCCCACCAAATCTCAACATCCTTAAGAATCCAAGTCAGGCAGGTTTAAGTATCCAGAAATCTCACTAGGAGTTTTGAGAGGCAGGTAGAAGACAGAACTGGATGAGCAGGGATTTGAAGCCTCCTTAGTTTTGCTGAAGGTATATGCGTGCAGGTACCTGCTGAGTCATACAGAATGGTGGCCCCATTGAGGATTTCTCAAAATGGCAACATTCTATGGTGCTCTGGTTATTCTTTAAAAATACAACCTAGATGTTGTATTATACTGCACAACATGGTCTTCTTATCCAAGGGAAATATATTTCCTTTCTTTAGCATACACTCACTTGCCTAAGGCTACTTTTTCAGTGTTATCTTGATGGCTACCATTATAACTTTACTCACATGTTCTCAGTTCTTTATCTGTTTACATATGGTGGGTGGTAAGTTAAGGATACCGGATATGTTAGAACAAATGGTTTATTTAATGATATGAGTCATATTCATTGTTTTTCAGTTAGCCAACAGTATTTATGTGACTCATACCACATGTGTAAGTCCCTATGTACAGAAGAAAAGAAGGTAAATTGAGAAATATCTGAGTAACTTTAAGGATAAAAACTTCAATATATTTTCCCTTAATAAAACTGAAGATTAAAACTGATCTCACACACACACACACACACACACAAGTATCCATATATTGTTATAAAAGTTAAAGCTTCTAGTTGTAACAGAAATAATCTCTCAGCAATTCACTGAGAGATTTTAAAAAATTAAATTACATTGTAGATCTCACATTACTTCCAGAAGGGCTAGAGATCAAGGTCCAAATATTATACATTCAGAAATGACACCACAATAACACTGCAGAGTGTTCTGTGGGGCCACTGCTCCTCTGCGCAGACAAACATTATGCTGGTCCCAGACACAAAAGAGTCACCTCCCTCCGCAGAAGAAGGGACTGTGATCCTCTTCTTATCGAACTCCATGGAGATCCTCTTCCTGCCATCTCCAACATATAAGAGGCACAAGTTAGACAGGAAGACATCTTTTGCTCTCACTTTGACAAAATGTGAGTCGCTTTGATGGTAACCGTAAAACATTCAGAGATATATATCCAAATAAGGTCCATGTTCTCTCTGAAATTTAGACATATCTTCTAAATGGCCCTTCTTTATTAGTATAGTAGGAAGGGTACACAGCACCTCACTGCTCTCTCAAAAAGCAATATTTTGTAAATACCTTTATACTGGATCAATATATTACTGATTTTTCCTTTTGCCTCAGTTTCCTCAAGCAGCTAGAAGTTCTCATTTATTTGCTTGGGGACTTTTTAATAAACCCTGGACTCAGTAATGATCTGCATTGCTAAAAGTATATGTCAAAACTTCCTTGTAAGAATAGGAGAAAAACACCCAGTCACTTAGAGAATTCCACTAGCTAGAGTGCGTTTCACACATGTAAGCCACCTGCAAACCTCCAATATTTCCTCTTTACAAGCCTCAAGAAATTGTGTAGTAAATTATCAAGAGATATGTTGTTATGTAGCTCAGTGGTACTGCACCTGCCTTGTAAGAACAAGGGCCCGAGTTTGATCCCCAGGACTAAAAGTTAAAAAAAAAAAAATTATTTGTGATCCTGTTCTGTGTGTATGCACATTTTTGTGACTATTTTCTATACAGATATGACACTAATTGCTGTTATCTGAAAGATGTCCTTCTGTTTTCAAAACTACTGTACATGGAGCAAATGAAGGACACTATCATATTGTAGGGCTTGGCCCAGTTTGTAATTCAATAAGACAAGTCTCTAAGGATAAAACACTAAGAATCAATGAGATTTCTCTGAATAATATTTTATGGACCTTACCATTTTCACTATTAAACAGAAAACTTAATTTATTTTTATTTTCCAATTATTAAAAATAGAAGGAATTCCCATTGTGATGGTTCCCAAGATATTTTAAAAATTGGACAAGCTGACTAAATAACCAATTTTCAATGCTTAAAAAAGTGAGCTTTACAAGCAAACACTGGAAACTAAAATTCTAAATGAATACAGGGGATGAGCAATAAGAAATTTAAGCATAAAAATCAATTTTCTAGTCTGTGCATGAGTGCACATGTGGGTGTGTTTGTGTGTGTGTTTTGAATCTCTTTCAAACTACTTAAGACTTTTCAGTTTCTCTCCATTGTTCCTGGAATTACTTAGTAGTTTTTCTCCTTAACACATATTTTTTTAACTTCAAATCATTATCGACACACTATATATATACAGCATAATTATGTTTAACATTGAAAATTTGTACCAGTATAAGACAATTTAACTCTCATTTTTGCCCATTCCCCTACCCATTGTACAACTCCTGCATCCTATATACATAAAATTTGTTTCCTTTTTTATTATCATCACATTATATGTCTCCTAGTTACCCTTATACTCTATTTCCTTTTAAATATTTTCTATTTCATAATATCTACTATATATACTAGAACTCATTTGCACCTTCTTTTTCTCATATCAGAGAAAAGATACGATATTTATACATCTGTGACCTACTTATTTCACTTAGGAGGATGTCCTGAAGGTACATCCATGTGAGCATGAATGACTCAATCTTATCATTTTTTTTTTTTTTTAGGTTTTTTGAGACAGGGTCTCGCTTTGTGGTTCAGGCTGGCCCTGAGCTCAGCCTCAAACTCACATCACAGCAATCCTCCTGCCTCTGCCTCCCAAGTGCTGGGATTACAGGCGTGAGCCACCACGCCCGGCACTGTGGTGTGTAGTACTGGTTGCTGCTGGGTGTGAGTCTCCACACTCAGTATGGTATATGGTAACCGGGGATCAAACCCAGGTCCTTGTGCTTGCAAGACAGGTGCTGGAACCACTGAGCTAACTCCCCGGCCCAATCTTATCATTTTTAATGGCAGAATAATATTCCATTCTATAAAAGAACCACATCTTCTTTATCCAGTCTCCAGTTGATGGGCATTTTGGTTGTTTCCAAGATTTAGCTATCATAAACTGAGCTGCTATAAAAATGGGTACACATCTGTCACTGTGATATTAATCTTTTAATTCTTTTGTGTATGTACATAGCAGAGGAATAGCAAGATCAAATGGGACCTTTAAACTTAGTTTTTTGAGAAGCCTCCACACTGATCTCCACAAGTGTCATACAAGTCTACACTCCCACCAACAGTGAAGAAAGGTTCCTTTGTTTTTGGGCAGCCTTGTTGACATTTGTTGCTGGCTAATTCTGAGATAGTAGCCACTCATTGTGCAGTGAGATGAAATCTCAGTGTTGTTTTCATCTGCATCTCTCTAATGATCAGTGATGCTGAACATTTCTTCACACATTTCAAAGCTGCTTATTTCTTCCTCTGAAAAGTGTCTGTTCATTTCAGATGCTCATTTTTTGATTGGGTCTTTACATTTGGGTGGGCTGATTTTTTTTGAGTTCCTTATATATTCTAAGTAGCCCTTTATCTGAGAATCAGCTTTCCCATAGTGTCAGTTGCCTTTTCATTCTGTTGGTGATTTTCTTTGCTGGGCAGAACCTTTTATTTATTTATTTTTTAAAAAATATATCTATTTATTTATTTATTTATTTGAGACAGGGTCTCACTTTGTAGTTCAGGCTGGCCCTGAGCTCAGCCTCAAACTCACATCACAGTAATTCTCCCGCTTCTGCCTCCTGAGTGCTGGGATTACAGGCGTGAGTCACCATGCCCAGCACTGTGACATGTGGTTCTGATTGCTGCTGGGCATGAATCTCCACACCCAGTATTGTATGTGGTTACCCAGGGATCGCACTCAGGCCCTTGTACTTTTAAAACAGGCACTGGAACCACTGAGCTAAATCCCCAGGCCCTGTGCAGAAGCTTTTTAATAGGATAAAATCCCATTTGTTGATTCTTCTGCCAGTCCTCATGCTATCAATGTTTTGTTCATGGAGTTTTTCCCTAAGCCAAGTATTTACTTGAAGTAAGTCTTCAAGTATTTAATCTGTTTTGCAGGAGATTTAGTGTTTCTGTTTTAATATTTAGGTTTCTAATTCACTTTGATTTTAACGTGGTACACAGTGAAAGAGATAAATCTAGCTTTAGTCTTTGGCAAGTTAAAGCCCAGTTTTTCCAGCACCATTTGTTAAAAACGTCATTACCTTGATTCCAAAAGCAGAAAACAACCCAACTGAAAAAAGAGAACTACAGGCCAATCTCTTGAATGAACATTGATGCAAAAATCCTCAGTAAGATACTGGTAAACAAAATACAGAGAATCATCAAAAAGATCATATACTCTGACCAAGTTGGATTTATCCCAAAGATGCAAGGATGGCTCACCATACATAAATCAATAAATGTAATACTGTAATAGCAGACTCAAGGACAAACACCGTACAGTCATCTCAACTGATGTTGAAAAAAAGCATTTGACAAAATACAACTCGCATTCATTGTCAAAACCATACATAAAATCAGAATAGATAGGATTTATCTCAAACTAATAAAAGCTGTTTATAAGAAACCAACAGCCAGCATCATACTAAATGGTCAAAAACGGAAACCTTTCTCAATAAGATCAGGACTAAGACAAGTATGTTCACTTTCATCACTCCTGTTCAATATTATGCTGGAAACATTAGCCACAGAGATGAGGCAAGAGAAAGAAAGAAGATAAGAAAGGAAGAAGTTAAACTGTCATTATTTGCTGATATGATACTCTACATAGAGGATCCTAAAAACTCAACCAAAAAACTTCTGGGCTTAATTGCCAAATTCAGTAGCATAGCTGGATACAAATAAGGTCAATACTCACAATCAATAGCCTTTGTATACACAAACAACAGACTAACTGAGGGAGAAATTGGGGAGTCAATTCCTTTCCCAATAGCATCCAAAAAAAAGGAAAGAAATATCTAGGAATCAATGTAACCAAGGAGGTGAAAGACTTCTACTCTGAAAACTGCAACAGTCTGAAAAAGGAGGTCGAAGATGATGTCAGATAATGGAAAGACATACCTTGTTCCTGGGTGGGAAGAACCAATATAATCAAAATGGCTAGACTCCCACAACTGTTATAAGACTCAATGCAATCCTGATTGAAATCCCAGCAGCATATTTCACAGAACCTTAACACATCTTTATCCTAGACCTCACCACTTCAAAAGGTGAAGATAAGCTCTCCCAGGAAAGACAGATCATTCAGAGCCAAAGTCCTCATTATCTTAAAACTCTTGCCATGATTTTGAATCTTAGATCTCCATTGGTTTTACTATTTCACTTTATCTAATATGGTGCTATTTCTTTTTTCTGTTGACTATATAAGTGGATTTATAAACACAATGTTTTTCGCACTCTTTTGCTATTTAATCAAAATGATCTTCTCCAAACTTGTTTTCCATCATTACATCCTTGTAATTGATCTATAGTTCTGGGAAAGAAAACTAAATTCCTCTGCTGGATCTTCAAGGAAGTTCAAATAGTAGTTATCTTTTTTCTTTAGTGTAATCTCTTTCTTTGATTAAGAAAATGCATATTTTGTTTCTTATAATATCTGTCTTTATTATCTTGATTCTGTCTGAAACACTATTTCTCATTGATTGAATGTTATTAAATTGTATTTTTCTTTCTAATTTAGCATAGCTCTGCTCATTCTCTGATATCTTTGGGTGCATCTGAGCTTGTGGTACACATGTGGATGTGTGGACTGAGGCCTTTTATATCATTTGCTGAGTATGTCTTCAACATGAGATAAACAGGTTTCAAAGAACAGATGTCTCCTATTTATTTCTGGACACTTTGTAATGTTTAAAACAGAAAAAAAAAATCAAACCTCACTCTGCTACCTTAAGAATTATTAATTCTAGCATTTAATGCCAAGCCCAGATACTCTTGAGGATGGAAAGAGATGGAATTCAAAATATGGATAATATGAGCCTCACCAGATTATATTCTGCAACAAAAATTGTTCAAAATCACTAATTTATTCCAACATTAGCTTTCCAAAAGAGTAACTTAAATTTAAGATTAGAAAATAAACTTACTTGCAGTGAACAGACTGGAATTTTGTTTCATTTAACTTACAAACTTAATTTCACATGCTCTTGGGAATGTAAAATTCCCTCCAAAATCTTTGAATTTCATTTCCTTGCCTGTAGGTAACATTTGTCATAAGGACCCCAGCAAATGCAGTCCACAGAACCCTTAAAGACCTCCCAGGGAAAGAATTTCATAACTTCCTTCAGTTTACTTTTACATAAACAGAAAACTAGCATTTTACAAAACCAGTATACTATATCATTCCTCTTTCTTTTATTCTGAAATACGCACAAACAACATACACACACACACACACACACACACACACACACACCACAGAGCCTTCTTCTTAGGAGATTATCAAATGCAAAGTATAATTTACATTTTACTCTTCTCAAAATATTATTTCAACTTGCTTTATTTGAATATGAAAATTAATAAAAACACAATTTTTGTTTTGTTACATAAAAACTCAGATTAATAAAGTCACAATAAATGTTTTTATCCTTTTTGGTGTAATTGGAAAGAAAATCAATGCCTTGACCTATGCTCACAGAAAAATAACACTAGGAAAGTTTCTTGGCAAATCCAGCAATACTAAGCCATCTCAAGACCACAGATGTGTTCTGGTGTGGGCCAGGTGAGTGTGTGTTTATTACTTATATTCAGTGCTGTCTGCTGTTCAGAAATCTGTCTTTTTCTGAGTCTCCTGGGAATTTTTCTCTTTCCCTACAACAAAAGGATGTGTTCTGAGTGATGTGTACTCAGTTCAAGTGAAACTATTTCAAATCATCCCTGTTTCCATCTCCAATTATCTGTAGAAATGAAAGAAACAACAGAAAAGTTTGCCAATGATAGATAGAATTCCAAATTCCATCTCCCAATAGTATGATTCATCAAAATATTTTACAAAATAAAGGGTTGCATTTATGCACCAAATCAAACGGGTTGAGTCTAAAAACAGATAACCATACGAAATGATTTGGATTTCTTTCGTGTGGATTATTTATATTATGTAGGGTAAAATTGAATATATCAAGCAAATGTGATACTCAATGCACACAAGAAAAGTGAAAAAAAATAGACAACTGAAAAGCAACTGGAAAATAAAATCTGAGAAAGAGGAATGGAGTAAAGTCTAGCTACTGCTTGGAAAAAACCCAGATGACTGAGGTTTAGAAAATTCAAAGGGAGAATTCAAGCTTGACCTGTAACAACTTGGGAAAGGATGTAGAGCAAGCAAACAGCAGCACTGTCAAAAAGGATTGTTGAAATGTGGACACAGGACCAGGAAGTTGAATAAGAAAGTTGGCATGGATAGGTGATTGAAAATAAAAATCACGTTCCCCTTCAGCAGGTTTCACACGTAGAGGAAAAGGTATGTGAGTAAAAATAAAGCCCACTCTTTCCTTTCCAAGAGGAGACTCTTCATTGAGGGTTGTGCCATCTGACTTCCTGCATTCCTGAGCTCCCTAGGAAATTGTGCAAGGCCTACATTGTTTCGGAGAATTGTCTGTACTCTGAAAACACTGCGACTGAACGGTGCCTGAGCAATAGTGAGTAGACAATCAGTCACTTGTCACTGCTCTTTTCCCAGGAGTTTTTCTCACTGGGAGGTGGGAAAACAGCACTGTTTCTTTTTCAGTGACATTACCATAGAGCGAAGTGGTTGAGTGGACATAAGAACTATAGTTCTTTTAGCCATATGTCATCCTTGTTATTTCAGAATGTCTTTTGAATGAGAGAGACTGTTTGAAAAAGAGAGATAGAAAATATTAGCATGAAGAGGCAGTCTGTATTCAGAGCATCCTTTCCAATCCTCGTTGTGCCTCAGGTGAGAGACTGTTTTCCAAAAGAAAGGAAAGAGTCAAAAGGTTTTTTTTTTTTTCCTTCATTAAGCATCATTCCCAAGTTTTATAGAATATTAATAGCAAAAGAGATGTGTTCAGGTGGAGAACAGAAGTGTGCAGGTAGGGAAAGAGTAATAATTTTAGCATATTGGCAAAGACAAAAAAGTACCAAAACAGAAAGGCAATGATTCTTCTTTTATTTGGAAGCACAATATCAGTCAACTTTCTCAGAGTATTTCTCTTTTTTGTTTGTTTGTTTGTTTGTTTGTTTGTTTTTTGAGACAGGGTCTCGCTGTGTAGTTCAGGCTGGCCCTGAGCTCAGCCTCAAACTCACATCACAGCAATCCTCCTGCCTCTGCCTCCCAAGTGCTGGGATTACAGGCATGAGCCACCACGCCCCGCACTGTGGTGTGTGGTACAGATTGCTGCTGGGTGTGCGTTTCCACACCCAGTATTGTATGTGGTTACCAGGGATAGAATCCACGGCCTTGGGTTTGGAAGACAGGCACCAGAACCACTGAGCTAAAACCCCGGCTCTCTCAGAGTATTTCTGAGGTCTGTATTGTTCATATGCATCAGTTATCTGAGTATAACCTCTGGAGCATTTCTTTCTGAATTTTAGTAGACTTATATAACAGATAGGAGAGAGTAAGGCCTTAAAATTTAAAACCATACTCTCCAATGAAGTTTACTTCCCAAGCCACTTATAAATTCAGTAGAAAGAAAATAATTTGACAAAACTTTGCACACAAGTAAACTTTTCTACTTTATTCAAGCTCAGTGATACAAAAAGCAAATTAAAACATATTATATCTGCTGCTTTACTTTGCTTTCTATACATTGAAACAGAAAAAAAGTATTTTCCCACAATGAAAAACATTTTTTTAAAAAGTTTACTTGTAAATTTGACATTAATCAACTGAATATGTTTTTGGTTTCTTGCCTTTAAATATAATTACTACAGAACAAAAAAGTGAAATTTATTGTATTTAAAATGAATAAGTTAAAGGAAATGTTTAAGCCTCCAATATAAAATAATGGTCAAAAAGTTAAAATGAAAAAATCAAATATAGTGATTTAGAAATGATGCTTCAAAGAAAAAAATAACAGAAAGTGGAAAATATATGATGTTTTCATGAATTCCTTTTAAAACATATATAATTATACTTATGAAATAAAAAATAAGAGATATAAAATTATATATGTGAGAACATATTCAAGGGTCTCTGACATATCTTACAGAATGATAAAAGTATCTTCTATACCACACAAGACATAAAAGCAAAAAGGTCACATATGAAAAAAATGTGTCACACTTTTTTTCTTGTTTAGTGGCCTAAGTTCATAAAATCGTGAGTTAATGCTTGATAAATCCAAAGTTACTCATTCTTTAATGTATAGCTTCCTCTTGTCAAATTTTTTGTGTTGAAAATCATTTCCAAGTCACAGATATTTTTTTCCCTACACCGTCTGTATTATTCGCTTTTGCTTCAATGGAGGAAAATCCCTACCCCTGAAACTTAAAAGAGAGATTTATTTAGCTCATGATACCAGACAGTTCAGTCCACGGTATCTGGTGCCAAGGCAGAAACAGCATGGCAAAAGGCAATAACAGGGAAAAGACATTGTAGCCAAGGGACTGACATAAAGAACAGCCAGAGTGAAAGTGAGAGATAGACAGACAGACAGAGACAGAGAGAGAGAAAAAGAGATACAGAGACAGACAGAAAAAGAGAGACAGAAAGACAGATGGAGTGAGAGGAAGGTACAGATCTTCTGAAATCATATCCCCATTGGCTCACCTTTTCCAAGCAGATACCATCTAACACCATATTCAACTATTAAATTTCAGTGGAGTAATCCACTCATAAATACACTACAGCCATAATCCAACCACATTCCAAAAGCCTCATTTCCGAAGACATGAGATTTTGGGGGAAATTTTAGATATAAACCTTAACACTTAATCAAAAATTTTAAAGAGAAGCTAGTAAGTCAGTTTGCACTGGAAGTAAACTTAGGAATTATCCACATGCTGGACAATTGACAAATAGGATGTCAAAGAAGAACTGTCCCAGGTGGTTCTTATCAGGCATCCTGCTTGGAATTGAAATTGATGTGTTAATAGAAGTGTTAATTTAATCAGATAACTACTCTATTCTGAGAATCACTGAGAATGATTTACTATCTAATTAACTCAATAAAGCATTCATCATAAATGTACTTTTGTTTCTTAATTAACACTGGAGGGGCAGGAATCTCTGCATGTGTTCTATTGTCATTTATCAAGATAAAGATAGGAAATGATTTTCATAGACTTAGATTAATAGCATTCTAAACATGATCCTCATGGGGGCTATTCAAACAAAAGCCAGTGACTTAATCATCTTCTACACTGTTTTAATTAATGTTTTTTACTTTGAAGAAAAAGAAAGATTATTTAAACTATGCTTTTTTTAAACAATAATATTCTCTTTTATATTCCTAAAAGACATGATTTAGGAGAAAAATCAAGCCATTTCTTTTTCTTCAAATCAATAATTTTGATGAGAACTCTTTGAGTTCAATTGATTACCCAGAACCAGAATAGTTTTTAATAGGGAAATTAAAGTATAAAAGCATGCTAGCATATATATATATATATATATATATATATATATATATATATATATATGTCAGTCTCATATATATATATATATATATGCTCCCCATTGAAGGAACTTTAAAAATGTATTTTAGAATCTGTCTACATTTATGAAAACATTTACATGATTTTATGAAAAATCATTTGCATTTTTTAAATAGGCTTCAAAATGTAAGAGGAAGCAAAGTGCAAAACAAAATGAGGAATAATAATCCTCTAGTCAGCATTAGATAAAAATATCTTAAGTAATCTAGAAAATTTAATGAAACTAACTTCATGGAGATGAAAATGAACAACATATAAAATCAGATATGATAAAGCATGTTTTCATACCATTTAGGATCAGGGAGGATTATTGAATTTTACTCATCCAAACTATAAACCTTACAAGATGTCATATTTAAGGGCTGAAGAACAAAAGCTGCTCTATCAATTGTGTGTGTGTGTGTGTGTGTGTGTGTGTGTGTGTGTAGAGAGAGAGAGAGAAATAGCTACTGTCAAGTGAATGATAATTACATTTAAATTATTCTTCTAAGCACTTTATTTAACCAGTACAAAACTCTATAAACCAAATACTGTTTTCAATCTAATTTTCGGTTAAAGATGACAAAGTTCAGAAGGATTAAGTAGCTGGTCCAATTCACACAGTAAAAGTGGAAGTCAGTCTATGAAGTCCACCGGCTTAACTCCAAAGCCCACTCTTTAGTAATATGATATTGTAGGCCCATATAATATGAGGTGAGGCATCAACTGAGGGTCATGGATACCTACATTTAAATCTTTGTCTGTCTCTTTTCTTGTTTCAAGTCTTGAAACTAGCCCCTCGGAATCTCTGGTCTTAGTTTATTTGTGGAAAAATGATATCTAAAACATTAGACTGTTTCATGAACTATATATAAAATAATATT
Organism: Petromus typicus; assembly: GCA_004026965.1. NCBI lineage: Eukaryota > Metazoa > Chordata > Mammalia > Rodentia > Petromuridae > Petromus > Petromus typicus. Next base: position 57,941 of record PVIR01002909.1, on the reverse strand, counting down.
TCCCATCTTATATTAATATTTGAAATATGTTACCAGTAGAGGTAGGTAGTTGGGATGCTATACTAAATCTTTGTGAAAGCATTCTGTGTCCCATGTATGAAGAGATTAAATGGAAATAGAGTTTGCTTCTAAAAGGTGCAATGTTCCCACTGTTCACTGCACCCTACAACTTTTGATAGTGTTTCTCATTGTCCACAGGTCTATCTTGATTTATAAAAGGCTCTTCACTATGTCACACTCACTTGTATTGTTTGGTGGGCTTCACTACGTTCATTTAGGTTAAATGGCAAAAGATGTTTTCACGACGTTTAGGGAAACTGAGCTTTCATGTCTGCACACCGGCTGGCCATCACCATGCTGTGAAATTTTTGTGTGTCAGTCTCATACAGTGAGAGCTGAGAGTTCCATTTGCATTCTGTGCTAGATATTGGGGAAAAAAAAGCTTGAACTGGGGCCAGGGAGTTAGCTCAGTGGTTCCGGCGCCTGTCTTGCAAGCTCAAGGACCCAGGTTCGATTCCCCGGTAACCACATAACAATACTGGGTGTGGAGACTCACACCCAGCAGCAACCAGTACCACATACCACAGTGCCGGGCGTGGTGGCTCACGCCTGTAATCCCAGCACTCGGGAGGCAGAGGCAGGAGGATTGCTGTGATGTGAGTTTGAGGCTGAGCTCAGGGCCAGCCTGAACCACAAAAGCGAGACC
>PVIR01002909.1:24374-57135 GCA_004026965.1 Petromus typicus | reverse complement strand
GCTTGAACCCCCAAATCCACGTGCTCCATTCATTCTCAGGCCCACACCTCAGCAGGGCCCACTCAGAAGGGATCCTGGAAATAGCCGTGACTCTTCCGCAAGCCTGCTCACCACGGCAGGTTACTTTCCACCCCTATCATGGAGCCCATAGCCCAAGCCTTTCTTTGCCATCCATTCCTTCAGAGGCTCCGAAAGCCAGGCTTTTGAGTTTATTTAGCAGCAACTCCAATTTTCCTAGCCATTTTCTGTCTTTCTTTTTTACTTTTACTTCTTATGCCTTTATATTTTCTTCTATTTGTAACTCTTTCTTCTTCTCTCCATTATTACTCTTTTCTGGCTTAGATATGTGTGAATATAAATACCACGTTTTCCCTTCATAATTCCTATTAAACAGGCACAAGTAGAGCAAGTATTTGATCTAGACCAACTAATTTTCTAATTAATGTTAATAAGTGAGAACAGGATGGATAAATCAAATTTTTCATGTAAAAGTAGCTAATTTGAATGAAACCTTGTAAAAAAATCAATTTCTTTTCAAACATAATTCTAATTTTGGAAACAAAAGTTTGAAAATTGAACACACTTGAACTACCTTCCCCCAACGTTCATATTCACTCAGTACTAATTTTTTTCACAAAGAAACAAAACTGACTTAATGAAATGGTTATGCTGACACAGGATTTTTGTAATGGCATTCAAAGGAAATTAGAGTATTTTTTTCTAGATAATTGATTATGGGAAAAATTAAGGCAAAAAGGAAAACAAAATAATCAACTCACTGTTGCCCATTCTCTGATGACTTTAAGATCATGAGCATTTAAATGTGCATAGGTAAGGCCCTACTCCTTTTTCTGTGGTGTAGACCCTGATTTGTGTAGAGGGAAATGCAATATGTACACCACTAACAAGATGTAATGGATGTTTGCTCCCCACCCTGTCTAGCTAGATCTGCTATTACCACATCCACTCAGTGAGACATGGGTTTACCAAGAGTCAGGTTTTTTTTTTTTTTGCTCCCCAAAGTGTTAATGATAACTATAATGAAATTGTTGAAAAACAGCTGTAGCCAAGATAACCATAAAAAATCAAAAGAGGCTGATAAAAAGCTAGAAGAAAAACCAATGTCTTTCAAACTGCTTTCTTTTTGCTTTCAAGTTGTTTTTGTAATTCAACTAACACTAGAAATCTCAGATGATTCATTCATTCATAAATTTGTTCATTAGCAAACGTTCATTGAGCACATCTGTTACATAAGAGAATATGTCCTAGGGATCCACAACAGAAAAGCATTTTAAATTTTGACCCTCTTCCCTGTGCAAAAAAAATAATAAATATAGAAGTGATGATGGATAGATCGAAGGAAGAAAGATATTGCTGTTTAGAAAGGGGAGTCAGCAAGGTTCAGAAGGAAGAGAGGAGCCACCCCTGTGCCCAAAGGGGAGAGTGTTCTCATCCCAGAGAAACACTAAGTACAAAGGGTGAAAGCAGAGAGGTAGCTGGGCCTCTCAACAGCTCCGGGAAGTGAGCTGAACAGAGAACAGACAGAGGAAGAGCGTGGGGAGGTGAAATCAGAGACCATGAAGGAGTCTCAGATTTCGTACAATATAGAAGAACACAGAAGGGGTTTTTATTATTATTCTGCAGATGTGGAAGTCATTGGAAAATTTCAGCAAAGTGGATGAATCTGACCTTTTAAATATCATATTAACTTCTGGGTAGTAAAGAAGAAACAAAGAAGTAGGCTAGAAAGCTAGGTAGGAGTTTCGTTATTTTTTGGCTGGAGTGGTAGAGATGACTGGCTAAGAAATAAATGAGTTCTACATATATCTTAAAAGTTTCCTGAAGTATAAAACTTAACAATTCTTTGAAAGTCTCAGGACCTATGTCAAGCAAAATAAAGATATGTACTTCACTATGATTAATCAATAATAACAAAAATAGAAAAAAAAATCTTCTTTGTCTTTCATGGTTGCATCTAAAATGTCCCCCAAAAGTCTAATGGGTTCCGAGGTGGGTATTTGAGGAAGTCATTGGATCAGAGGGTTACCAGCCTCATCCACTGAAGATTCTTACTGTACATGTTGGTAGGAGATGGAATTTCCTAGAAAATCTAGATCAGTGGAGTCACACCCTGGAAGGCAACACTTCCTGCTCTCTCTTCCAGGGTGCTTTGGATTGAGCAGCTTTCTTCTGTCCAGTCCTTTCACCATGCTGTTCCACCCTAGGGTCAGACCCCAAATACTAAAACTTCTGAGGCCAAGAATCAACCTCTGCTCTTTTAAGTGGAAGGTGTTAGGTGCTTTGTCCCAGAGACGGAAAAGCTGACTGATACTAAGTCACAAGATGCATATAATAAAACTTAAAACTTGAAGAAAGATGTATCTTTTTTAAAAAATTGCAGGATATGGCTGAGTTAATTTTATTATTCAATCACTTTTCAAACCTAATTTTATTAGATAAAGAGATGATATTTTGTTGGGCAAATATTATGTAACTTCAAAATGAACGTGTTAGTCCACTTCTCCTAGCTGTGAAAAATCCACTTGAAGGAGGAAAAGTTTGCTCTGGCTCCCATCTGCCTGGGTTTCATCCCAGAAGTCAGCTGGCTCCAGGGCAGAGACATCATAAGCTGAAGGCTGTGGCAGAGGAACTGTCCAACTCATGGAATCCAAAAAACAGAGACAAAGAAAGAAGAGGGGGAGATAGAAAAAGATAGAGTCCAGCAGGGGACTCCAGGCTCCGTGACCAATTCTCTTCAACAGGGCCATCTCCTCAGTTTCCATCACCTCCCTGTAATGCCATCAAACTGTGATCCTCTCTGTGCTCCATGTACTGACAAGATAAGTGCCCTCAGTACAATTGCAGTCCAAAACCTCTCATCCCTGAATACATGACACTTTAGGACATTTTGGATTTGACCTATAAAAATCAGCATGCTCTGTAAATACGAGCTTTCCTCCTTCATACTTTTTGCCAAATTTCTCTTACTTGATGCAGTGAAAAACATCACAAAGCAAACACACTTTTCCTCATTCCTGGATGCTCTCTTAGTCAACTCTTGTCGAAAGGTCACAACACTTTCTATCAACACTTCTCAAAAACTCTTTCCCCTTCTGTGGACCCAAATCTCACTGTAATCAGGGCAGAATAGATTCTATAAAATTCTATTTCTGTAACAGTCTAAATTGATTTCTATTCAGGTTTCTTTTTAAGTCTAAATGTCAGGGCACTCTGTCCTCTATGGGAAGAACATTGTTTGTGCCTCACATACACAGAAAAACTGCACAGTAAAGAAAAAGGGAAAGGTTGTCAAGGTAAGTGGAAAACTATTTGTGGAAGAAATGGAAAGTACAATTGCATGTAAAAGGATGGCAAGCATTAAATTCAATAAGACCCTGAGAAGTCCTGGAGGTCTGAAGCTCACTAGACTGGATTGAAGAACTGAAAAATTATTGGCGAACAGAAGTGCACCCCCCCATCTGAAAGAGCCAGAAATGAGCATGACCGCCTGGGACATAACGGCCCCTGCTATTGCTGCTCCCCACTTTTCTCCTAGTACTATTTATTGCCAAGTAAGTCTCAGATATTCACTTACATCAAACTTAAACCTGAAAGAAATAAAAGTTCTGTCATCACTGTGATATTTATGTCCATGTGGACAATAGCTAAAATACTGGCCCCTAGGATAAACTTGATTCCACCACAGGGAGCAGCACTGAAACTGATCCACTGAGAAACATATTCCTATATAAACTGTTTTTGTTGTATTCATTTCCATTTGAGCTGCCATGACTTAATAGCTGTAACAGACTCATGATATCATGTTGTTTCCAAGAACTGCTTCTCTTGAAAGTTTGCAGCACACAACTAAAATATGGAGTGTGTGAGAGTCATGCTCAAGCTATAAAAAGCAGAAGGGAATTAGCATCAACACCAGTATCTTGGCTGAGTGTCTAAATGTTATCCTTTGACAGTGGCAGCTTATTAAACAATTTTAAAATAAGACATTTTCCCACCGCAAGGAAAACATTCATTTATAGGGTCTTTACAACCTAGGATTTAAGGCTTTAAAAGAAAATTTGTGTCAGTACCATGGATTATCTAAAAGGATTAGAGCAACCTGCCAATACAATTGGCTTGAAGTTGGATGGTTTGAAATGGTTTTAAAGTAAAAAATTGTGTTTAAGAACAAATGGGTCATAGATAAAAGGTCAAACTATCTCATTCTGAAGAAAGCAGGAGATGGTAAAGAGCAAAGATTGCATGAGAAGTACAAGGAAAAAGTATAGAAAGGAAATAGTATGTTACTCCCATTAAGAGTTTGCTATTTTTACACGAACCTTAGACGTGTCAGTTAAACTTTATTTAATAATAACATTCAAGTGTTTTGCAAGGCAGACTAAGCTGCTCTGGCTTTCTATTCATCTGCTGAATATATTTTACAAAGGAAATAGATTAGGAAATGTTCTGTTCTTACTGTGGAACTTAAAATGTAGCCCCTTTAGCTAAATCATAGTTTTCCAATAGCAGTTTCACTGACACTTGGGGTTGGACAATTCTTTACTGACAGAGAGCTATTTCTGAGAGTCACAAGTTGGTTAGCAGTTTCCCTGGTCTCCATCAGTGAGATGCCAGTACCTTCCCCCAGTTGTAACAATGTAAAATGTCTCCATTCTCAGATATGTCTCTCATATAATTTCGCCCCAAATGGGAACCACTAAAGCAAATCAATCTTATAAGAATTTGCCACATATATGTATGTGTATTGTGCGTCCTTATTTAATTTGACCTCAACAAATTTTTAAGATTTCATTGAGGCCATTAATTTACAATGTGCTAAGTAAAAGCTGTTATCATAAGTACAAGGTATAGATCATTCAGTTAAATAAAGGATCATCTTTGTTCTGAACAAATATAGTTGAACAAATGATTCTGAGTACTTAATGTCAGATTGCATGGGGTCACCTGACCTCCAAATGAATCTCACACAAGAGGTTCGAGGAAATACTTCTGGAGAGGGGAAATTAATGTCTAATGATAAAAAGGAAAGGGGTTTTATGACAAGAGTAGACACTAAAACTGAGCGAAAAGCCCAGTGAGAAAAAATACAGACTGTTAAATCAGTAGACCGAATGGTAACCAGAAGGTGTGGAAACATCATCTTAGAAAATAATGATGAAGAATGGGTCCAATATAACTTCAAAGTTTTGTCTAAATCATATATGTGTGATTCTCTAAAGATATTATGATGTCTGAAACAATAATAATATAAAAGATAATTTGGGCAAGAAATAATGATGCTTGTGCACATGACTTATGACACAAACTTGCAGAAAATTGTCACGGGGGCTAAAGGTCTTTGTCCTTCTGAACACTCTCCATAACAAAGACTCTTTGATATAATGTAAGTGTATGCATAATTTGAGACATATTTTCAGAAAGAACATTAGAGGTTAAACAATTTATATGAGATATGTGTTACCCTTTCTATCCTGGCTTGAATGTGGCCCATCTAAAATTCACTTGTGAACAGAAAGATAATACGAAGAAGTGAGACCTTCATGAGGTTATGAAAGCTCTCTCTCTCATGGATGAGATGGAGGACCTTATATGTTTCTGCAGCATCTGGACTTTGGCCCTTTTGGATTTACCATGTGAGGACCCAGTGGTGCTTCTTTCTGAAGGGTGAACCAATACAGTCATTTTGGAAGCAGAGAGCAGCCTTCAGACAGATCTTCTGACATGATGAGCCAACATAGCTTGTCCTGTAGAGAAGAGAGAAATAAATTTATCTTCTTTATAAGCTGCTGGTCTGTGATATTCCTTAGTAGCAGCATACATGAACTAAAATATTAGTCTAGTAGTCTTATTCCTTCAAAGAGTAGAGGATCTACCCTATGCACAACATTATCCAAGAGAAGTTAGTCCCACAGAGGGAGTCAAAGTGAACTCATATACTCCATAAATTCTGGGGTGCTGTAGCAAGCTCTCTGTAGAAAAAACCCACTAATTCACATCATATAATCCCTTCAAGTACAACTGCATCCCTTTATGGAGATCTGATTATTAGAAGTTTTCTACCCATCCCTTCCCAATCATTAATTTTTGACATGACTAAACTAAACCAAATGGCAGCCAAAAAAGAATGTTTCTCAGATTCACAGTGGGTTTTTATAAAGAAATTCTGTGGCTGGGTGCCAGATGGATGAACCTAAGAATAAATAATGGGCCTCTATCTACAGAGTAGATGGAATCTTTATTAAGTTTAAACATAGACATCAAATAAAAACATTGAAACGTGGTTTTCTTACCACTATGAAAAGATAAAGGACAATTGCAAGATGATTGACTTAAAAGAACCTACCAAGAGGGAAAGTTAAAAAAAAGAACGTATCAAGGAATGAGCTACTACTGACTTGTCAAGTAGGACACTCAAGTTTTACTTTGCTGAAGAGAGATGAGGAATCATGGGGAACAATCTTTAGGCAGACTTCAAACTAGGACTCCAAGTGCATTTGAAGCTAACTTTTTGAGCCTCAGTTTCTTCATCTAAATAACAAGAATGGAAGCTTTACTTCCCCAAGTATGTTCCATGGTCAATACTTGCAAGACAAACTCGATTAAAAAAAAATGGACTTGGGCAGATAGACAGATGTCATAATTTCTGTAACCTTCTTGGAGAATTAGGAAGCACATTTAGAATAGTATGAACTTCATTTAGAATAGTATGAATATTTAGGGTTATAGTAAGGGAAATTCCTTAATGTATATACCCCTAGGTTTTTCAGCTTTTTTTTTTTTTTTTTAGGTTTTTTGAGACAGGGTCTCGCTTTGTGGTTCAGGTTGGCCCTGAGCTCAGCCTCAAACTCACATCACAATCCTCCTGCCTCTGCCTCCCGAGTGCTGGGATTACAGGCGTGAGCCACCACGCCCAGCACTGTGGTATGTGGTACTGGTTGCTGCTGGGTATGGGTCTCCACACCCAGTATTGTTATGTGGTTACCGGGGAATCGAACCCAAGCCCTTGAAATTGCAAGACAGGCGCCGGAACCACTGAGCTAACTCCCCGGCCCAAGGTTTTTCAGCTTTTTGACCACAAAATCTTTCTTTTTTTTTTTTTTTTTTAAGATTTTTTGAGACAGGGTCTCGCTTTGTGGTTCAGGCTGGCCCTGAGCTCAGCCTCAAACTCACATCACAGCAATCCTCCTGCTTCTTCTTCCCAAGTGCTGGGATTACAGGCATGAGCCACCACTCCCAGCACTGTGGTATGGTACTGGTTTCTGTTGGGGTGAGTCTCCATGTCCAGTATTGTATGTGGTTACCAGGGATCAAACCCAGGTCCTTGCACTTGCAAGACAGACTCCAGAACCACTGAGCTATATCCCCAGCCCCAAAGTCTTTTATTTTCTTCTAACATATATGTAGTTCCTTCAAAGACCTATGAAAAATTTAAATTAAGTTATGTCTGCTGTCCTTTTAAGATCTAGAATACTAAAAAATAAGATCAGGCAGAAGTTTTTCAAGAAGTATTGGTCTGTAATCTGTTCAGATGCTGCAAGCACACAGTCTATTCTAGACATACTGATGTCTAGTCATGAGTATGTGGCTCTTTAGGCTTGAAACTAGGAACCAATGGTAAAAATAAGCATATTTTATGTCCAATAGGACAATAATGAAAAGTGATAAAATAATAATGCAGCATTAGTCCAGGGAAATTTGCATAAAAGGCTTTGCCTGCCTTTCCCAGAAGTGAGGTGGTCAAAAGGAAAACCCTAACTGTGTGGTCTACAGCCCTGCAGACTCTCTGCTTGCTTCTCCAATGTCCCTAGGCTTTTCATCTTTGTGGTTTACAGCCCACCAGTTTTAAAAACAGGCACAACTGACTTTTGTTGGCTTTTCTTACAAATAACTAACATTTAGCTTAAAACATACAGTTACATGTAAGCACACAACAGATAGGAAGTATATAAAAACTTCAAAGTACATAAATGTAATACCCTTCAACTTATGCTGATATATATCCAGAAAGCTGGAGCTCATGTTGTATCATATTCTTAAAGTCTGTGTAATAATACCCTTCCAGTGCTAACATATACCTGAAGCTAATACTGTTGCACTCTTAAGTGTCCCAAGGTCATTCATCCACCTGAGTTATAGCATGATTATGCTCATTTACATAAAAGCTACTTGGCCATGTATGTGAAACATGAAGTTGAGATAGAAACTCAGTACTTTCCGTACACAAGTATCTTACTTTGAAGCACTCCCTTGTCAGAAAGTCTGCCTCATCAAACCTCAGTCCCAGTCCAGAACCTATGGGCTGTGACTGCCCTTTCCACAGAAAGCCCTCGGCTGGAGGGCAAGACAGGGAGTCTGCTCCTCTGCAGTTCAGGGTCTTGGTCTTCAATCATCACTGAGACCTGCTTTCAGGACTTTTAGGGGAAAAATATTTGGGGGTGAATTTTTCTAATTCCTTCCAAAGCCTACAGTTCTTTGTAGGCTCACTTTTACATACGAATACACTTTGAGGTAAATAGTAAGAAAATGCTGTTTAATATCCCTGTTTTACATTTAATAAAATAATTATCTTTTCTTGATCCTAAAACACTGCTATAGAAGTGAGGAAAATACTGATATCATTCTAAATATGGAAAATTATAGCTAAGGGGATAAAGATACACATAATAATACACACATTACATTTAAGAAGCAAAGGCATAGACTACCGTGAGTCATGTGATGTAGTAGGGATCTGCTGCACCATTAGGATTATATTTAGAACTTTTAAGAATTGTGGAAATCTGCTTCAAACAATAACTTGTTTTCCTTTTCCATTGTTTAACAAATAATTTTCTAAGGAAATTCCAAGGCTATTTATTACAATTTATTGTCTCACAAGTTGGCCATTTCCACCACAGTTAATTTCTGGGTGAATGAGTATGTTATTAATACATGATGAATGCCCAGAATCTGGAAAATAGAGACATGGACTGGAGACACAGTTTTCTGAGTATGCCACAACCTAAACGAAGCCACAGACACTTCCTCAGCCAGGACCACCACGAGCGCATCAACCTCAACCCCTTTCCCCTCTGTCTGACTGTTATTTGTAAGAAACTTTAGAAGAATTACTTGACTTCTGAGGATAATCACACAAGGAATTGAGGGAAGATTTTAAAAGAATCACCATAGTCTTCCCTATACCTCCTGAGAAGGAAAATGAAAGGGAAGATTGACCGTGGGGTAGGAGAAGAGCCGAAGCAGAAGTGTATGCACTCTCCCTGTGTGTCATGGAAAAAATTCAGGGGTTTTCTGTGGATTAGGTGAACACTGCAGAAAGTAGGGGGGCTGTGTCCTTCCTCGCTGAAGTGCAGTAAGAAAGATGCTGGTTGGGGGAAGAAAATTCAGAAGAAAAAGCAGGTAGAGAAGAAAAGGATTTAAATGAGACCAGATTTCCTTTGTCTAGGAGGGTTGTGTGTGTGTGTGTGTGTGTGTGTGTGTGTGTGTGTGTGTGTGTGTAAAAGAAAAAAAATCAGCATTTTAGCATGGGTTACAAAAACCAACATGTATCTTTTTTTTAAAAAAAATGTATTTATCATATCAGGAGTGATGTCCTCCACCAGTAGTCCTGGCACTTGGCAGACTGAGCAAGCAGGACCTCAGATTGGAGGGCTTTGAGTTACAGGTCGAGTTCAAGGATAGCTTGGACACTGAAGTTAGACCTGTCTTAAAAACAATTCTGAATCTACATAGAAGGAATAAGAACAAAACTGAATGGTGGTATTCATATCTTAATTGTTTTATTTTCCTGGGGATATAACTCTTGAGACATAACTACTTTTCAAGACTATTTATTAATAGAATTTAAAAAAATATTAACATTTCTATGCAATCTTTGGGCAAGCAAATTCAATATTTTATGAGGAATTCCTTCTTTAAAAAGAATCAATTAGTTACATGTGACTTGTATTTATGAATCAAAGCTGAGGTGTAGGAATATAGTTAAACTGTTGAGCTTAACAACTGTCCAGTTTTGGCTGAAGATTTAGCTCAGTGGTTCCAACATCTGCCTTGCAAGCACAAGGTCCAGCGTTCGATCCCCAGCAACCATATACTACAGTGCTGGGTGTGGTGGCTCACACCTGTAATTCCAGCACTCTCAAGGCAGAGGCTGGAGGATATTTATGAGTTCCAGACTCATCTTGGCTACATAGTGAGCTCAGAGTCATCCTGAACTACAAAGACCCTGTCTCAAAAAAATAAATAAATAAATACAATAAAGAAATTCTTATAATTATCAATTGGGCATCATTTATAATATTTGTAGTGATAATATTCTACTATCAATTAAGAACCTCCTAGTTCAAGATACAGAAAGGAATTATGTTCATGTGTTCAAGGGAATACTGAGTTTGTAGTAATGTTTTAGTGTCTGGTCCTTGGGACTTTTTTTCCCCCTTATTTAAATGAGAAGCATTTTTGGGCTTTTCAGAGGATGTAGACATATCAATCAATACTAACAATGACAGAGCTCTTTTTAAAATTTCCTTTTATATCCTTTTCAGAATTTAATTCCATCTTCTAAAGAGTTGGAGAGTATTTCTTCTTTCAAAGTAAGAGAATTCCTAATTACTTCTCTAATATAACAGGATGAAAGGCACTAGATAGGTATGTGGTAGGTAGGTAGATAAATTGGTAGGTAGGTAGATATATAGATGATAGAGATGATAACTATGTAAGTCATAGGTAAATGAATGCTCTTTACAAAAAAAGGAATTGTAATTCTTAATTAACTCTAACGTTAAAGTTTCACATAATATGGTTCTTGAGTTTTTGCTCTTAATTTTGATAATATCTCTTTCTAAGACTATATGTATAATATAGAACTTTCTAATATCAAACTATTTCCAGTTGTATCCAAGATCCAATTTGTTCTTTCATTGGTAAAGGACAAAACACATGTCAACACTTCGTTATGTATTTGCCCAAGGTCCCACTTGTCTCATAGAATGTGCTGTAGGAATATTATGCTGGAAAAACTATGAGAGAAGGATCAACAAAATTCACTAAATAATCTGGGTGACAAGAGAGAAGTATTAGTCTTGGCTTTGGAAAACCACAGCTTCTCTTGTAAAGAAAATCTAAAAGCTGAAAAGAAGACATAAAAATAACAACAAACTTTATATTGTCTCAAAAATTGCTAGAGAAATTTAACAATCCGGGAAGAATTGCTAATACTCCCCATGTGATCCTGCCTTTCTAGTATCTTTCCCCTGCATTGAAGATTATGACTGTAACTGCCTGAAAACTGTGGTAATTTATGAATGGAAATTTCATAGACTTCCTGATAAATATTTCCTCTCCTTGCCTGATATCTCAAATATATTCCAAAACTGGTTTCTCACTGAATTGCTTATTGAGATTAAAAGAAAAAAAGAACACACACGCACAAAGAAATTATGAGCAGAAGTCACTTCATTGTTTTTCTGTTAATTAATTTTAGTTGCAGACCCAAGCCCTGGGATTGAATTGAAAAGAAAAATCTGGAACAGAATTTTACACAGGCAAAAAAAAGAAGAGGATGGTTTTCTGAAAGCAAGTTGTTAAGAACTTCTTGGCTTAATAAATGCAATAACCAGGGGCTGAACACATGCCAGAATGATTACATTTTGCCGGAAAGGTCTGGTGCCTCTGGCGTCTTGTTTCAGAGCCAAAATGAGTCCTATTTCTGGGTTGTGGATGCAGCTCTGAGCTGTTTCTCCTATTGGAGATAAGGAGCAGAGATCATAAAACAGCAAGCATATAAAAACAAGTAACTGAAACAACAAGAGCCTGACCCAGATGAGTAATAGCAAAAGGTTATGATTGACAAAACAGCTAGTTGTAAGAATATAGTGAAGATTGATAAATAGTTTCTTATACTTAAAGCTGTTTCTTAATTGAATAAGACCGGCCATATTAATCTGGCAGGATTTCTAGACTAGACTAAGGTTCAGCTATGAAAATGACTATAGATACCTTCAATAATCGTATCCTGAAAGACTGAATATATACTTCCATGGACACACACCCAGACACACATATGTTAACCAATTAAGTAAAACATTTCTTTTCACTTTTCAGGTACAGGCAAAAGGTCATATGCAAAACATATGTTTCCCATTGCATTATCAGCAGCTTGATTCAACCCCTCCTCAAAAAGTCTTATGCATAAATCAAAAGCAATTCTAACTACAGCTCTAAATCTACATAGAAGGAATAAGAACAAAACTCAGTAACAGCATCCATACTTTATTTGCAAGCTCCTTGACCCTGTGACCCCCTGAGACTTTCCTGTGGAAGCCTTTTAGACTTCATAGATAAGCACAAGAATGTGTTTCACCCGCCACTGGAATGCAGCCCGTTTTAGGTTGATATCTCTGGAGACTAGTAAGTGATACATATTCCTTAGTTTACAGTAATCATTATCATTAACATTTTTGAATGGTTACAATGTGTTAAGAACTTGCTTAAACAGTTTATAACATTATCATATTGGGTCTAAATTCTTGACGCTGATGTTCCATTCCAGTTTATAAATGAAGATGTGGAAGTGTGGAGAGCTTGAGCAACTTGCCTCAAGTCACATATTCACTAAGTGGCAAAAATGAGATAAAAACTCAGAGAGACATATTTCAAAATCAGATCTTTGAATGCTAGACTATATAAGCTCTGTGAGAGGATAGCCACTTTTCTATCTGTGGAAATCAGTCCTGACTAAGAAGAGTGATAAATATTTAATCACAGTGTCTTACCTTGCAAGCCTACATGATTATAATTAACCAAGACCCTGGTAAGGGAACAGATAACTATTTTAAAGGGATGACCAAACCTTACTGCAACTCACTAACAGTCAGTTTTTAACGGTATATCTTTTAACTCACTTTTTTTTCTTTCTTCAGGTAAAGAAGCTCATAATTCATGATCTGATCCTTATCTGCAATATGTCACATCCTCATGCCTTTAGGAAATTAGGGTTCTTAAAAAAGAAAAATAGGTGTTTAAAACTTCAAGAAATCTTTGTTCCTGTTTCTCAATTTCATTTGCATTTACCCATTACAATTGCACCATTCTCTATATTTTTATAACATAAAAGATGACAAAACTCTCAGCTTCATTTATGCACTTTTAAAAATATTTTTAAAACTTTAAGCTCTCTAAGAAAGTATACTGAAGATATCAACATGGTGATATACTTCTATCCCATCTGGCACTAAAATCACCCCAGGATCTGGGGCATCTAGAAGCTTTTGTTGAAGTTTCTTTTTGAAGTTCTCAGAGTTATGACTTCCTACACACCGGTGCATTGGCACAATACCTCCATGCCCGCAGGTCCTCGTGTCATTGTTACCGCTGGGTTTTGATGGGCTCCACACTTACTGCCCTCCAAGGACCGTGACGGAACTGAATGAAACCTTGGCTGCTTGGCAGGAGTAGTAAGAACACATAAAACCTGCCAGCTGTCACGGATATAAATGGTGATTTTGTTTCATTTTTTTAATGAATTAAAGCGGGATTGAAATCTATCCAAAGACAGCATGTTTGGCCTTTTAAAGGAAGAAAAATGAAAGAGAGGGATGTTTTCTTCTTTTCTGGCAATGGTGTGCAGTGAGGTGTTGAGGATTTAGCATGGGGACTCAACACTCCAGGAAAGCTATCCAATGTCTGTTTTTGTTATTAGTTTCTTTTCTCACTAATCAAATGTACCCACTGGTCTGAAGAAAAAAAGACACCCTCCCTACTCCTTATTAGGAAAACTTCTATACTTCTGGCTTTCCCGAAAGCAAAAATCAGAGCATTTCCTTATGCATTGTCATCTCAAATCATTTAGCAGAGTGAGATGGAGAATAATACCTTAATAATTATAAATATTTGTGTTACTTTGTGTTCTTTTCTGTTTCCAGAGACAACAATAACTAAAACTCACCTGTGTCACTTTGAATCACTGAACCACACCAAGAATTTAGAGTAGCAGACAAGCTAGAATTATACATCTCCCAAATGCACTCAGAACTACATTACTTTATCAGTCTTACATTTGGAACACATCCAATTAAGGTTTACCCAACCACATATCCATGAGTGTATGCATCCATGTGTAAATACAATTGCCATTTGTGGCAAGATCTCTGTACTTAAACTTTTTTTGTTTTTGTTTTTTAACATTAAAACTATTTTCTGATGTCAATTTAGGCCCAAACACCAAAAGTCAACTAAATTGTCATTTAATCTTCATTTCATTTCTTCTCAACAATGTAGTAATAGGGATTTTTTCATTCACCCATCTTTCTCTAAGATACAGTTTATAGTGTTTGTGTTCCCTGTTCATCTGGAATTGTCAGCTCTGTGCTAAGAAAGACATCTTCTTCTTTACCTCTGCATTTGTAATAATAAATCAGCAAGTTCAAACAGGCCATTACCACCAACAAACCATTATCTGCCTTTCCATCTGTACTACATACTTTATTTGACAGAAAGATAAAACAGTAGGAAAATTGTACTATCATCAACATTTACACAGAACCTTGAACATGGGGATTTAGCCTTGCGCCTTGAAATGACCATGAACCTAGACACTGTAGAGAACAAATAATCAAGAGCTTGGCAAATTAAACCAGAGTTATTGCTTCCTGGAAAACTGATTGGGATCACCAACAACTAGGTCTTAAATATGTTATATTATTATTCTGAAATCACTACCGAAGATAATAACATAATGGAATGGAGCATATTACCTAACCATTATAATAAGACTTATAAGTTGCAGTAATCATTGAAATATGACCATTGATTTCATGCCTGTGACTATACTCAGCATTTTATAATAATTAATCCACCTGTCCTTAAAAAATTTTATACCTCTTCCTTTTTCTACTTGAAACAATGTCTCTGTGTATATCCCAGACTTGCCTAGATTTCAAACTTCTTCTGTCTCAGCCTCCTGAGACTTGAAATTACAGGCATATGTTACCACACTTGCAGCGTATATGTCAACATCTCTAATTTACAGGAAAATGAAACAAAGAGGATAATTTTCTGAAAGTCAAATTGCATTAGTTACGATATGCTTAAATTTTCAACTAAGGGAATCTTACTTTGAATTTCGTATTCTTAAATATTTTTTCAGTACTCAATTTTAAAACTTCATTCCTTTGTCATCTTCATGATGATCATGATCAAATGATCATGATCATTCCTAAACTGTTCTACAATCAGGTACACGTTCATCTGTAACTATGCAATGTACTTGCATAAACTAGATCACATTTCTTATGACTTTTATCTCACGTACTAGTTTTAGATTAAATTCCAAATCAAACTGATCAAATCATTAACTTCAAAGTGGTAATAATAAATAAATTTTGAAATTTACTTACTCTTTGTATCATTTTGAAACAAAATATATTTGAGTCATATGTATTAATGTAATTCTTCTTAAAAATAAATTATCACCACCACTTGCAGGTTGTGAGTTTGATCCTGCCATCTGAGAAAAATAAAATTGCTATTCCTTGACATAACATTCTTAAATATTCACTGTCTTTAAATCCTTTAATTCAGTCTCTCTATGTGCCTCCCTAATTATATCTCCACTATTGACAAAATATCCCAATTCTGGAATTTTACTCTGATATTGAAATTATACTCAGGAAAGTCCATAGTTATCTATCTTAAATTCTAGAAATTATACAACTCGAGAATTAAGACACACGGTGACTCCAAACAGAATAAATACAAGATGAACCACACCGAGATATCCACAATTGAATATTAGCATGAAAAAAAGAAACCAAATTTAAACTCAGCAAGAATAAGAACGGGAGAACAGCAGTTAAGAAACCACTTCTAGATTCACGGTCGACATCTCAACCAACAATAATAAAATTCCCTGTAGGGTGTGAGAAACTGGAACTATGTGCACAGTGGAACTACTTTCTCAAGAATGAAAATGATGATGCATTCAAAAAAAAGTTAAACATTAAAAAATATATATATAGGAACCTTACCAAAAGAAATTGTAGAGGGCTGGGGAGTTAGCTAAGTGGTTCCGGCGCCTGTCTTGCAAGCACAAGGACCCAGGTTCGATCCCCTGTAACCACATACCATACTGGGCATGGAGACTCACCCCAGCAGCAACCAGTACCACATACCACAGTGCCAGGTGTTGTGGCTCACATCTGTAATCCCAGCACTCGGGAGGCAAAGGCAGGAGGATTGCTGTGATGTGAGTTTGAGTCTGAGTTCAGGGCCAGCCTGAACTACAAAGCGAGACACTGTCTCAAAAAACCTTAAAAAGAAAGAAATTGTAGACCCTAGAAGTTAGAAAATATATTTCAGAAACCAGATAACAAATCTGAGAATAAGAATAAGGTGATAAAACTGAGAGAAAAGATAAAATATTAAAGATGTGTCTATACTTAAACAAATATTTACGGTAGAAAGTAATCAGTAATTAATTTATGGTAGAAAGTAATCAGTTATTTGAGGCTAAAATAATCAAACTCAAAAGTCAAGAAGACCCACAAATCACTTTTAAGTTTTTTTATATTAAGTGTATTCTTTAAATTCAATGTTGATTATTCTTCACCTAGATTAGAATTATTTAATTTCTTTTTTAAAACAAACATTTTTTGAGATTTTTTTCCTATCTCTTTTCTACTATATTTCTTTCTTTCTTCCACTAATCTTAGACTATTTTTTTTCTTTAGCTTCTCGATGCAGCTATTTATTTGCCATATATTCCTTTCATACAACAGATTTCACTCTGTTCAGTAAGATATGTAGTGTTGTATTTCCATTTTCATTTTACTTAAGATATAAATTTTTATTTCTCTTTTGATTTCTTTGTTCCATTGACTCTTTAAAACTTTGTTGTTTAATTTTCACATACTGATGAATCTTCCCATATTAATTGATTTGAAATTTTATATTTTTTAGTTCAGTAAAGGTCCTTGATATGTTTTTAATCTTCTTACATTTTTTAAGATATGTTGAGTAATTTAGCCTTAAGAATGTTCAGTGTGGATTTGAGAAAAATAATCATTTTGCCGCTCTCATGCTCGGTGGTCTGGTAGATCTATTTTATTGGTAGTGCTGTCAAAGTCTGCTGTTTCCTTTTGACTTCTGGTCTGAATGATGTCTGTACTGTTGAAAATGCAGTACTGAATCTACTACTGTTATTATATTAATATTAGAACCTTCATTCCGTTACTATTTGCATTTATATTAAGATGCTGTGTTGTGTCCATACGCATGTACATTTGTGAGCTCTTTTATTACTATATATTATCTTTGTCTATCTTTTATGGTAGCTTTTGGCTAATAGTTTGTTTTCTCTAGTACATGTGGCCACCCCTATTTTATTTACTTCAGTTATCACTTCAAAGGAATATCTTTTTCTATTTTAGTTTGTGTGCATGCTTAAAGCTAAAGGGCATCTATGATAGACAGCATAAAGTTAGATCTTTTTTAATTCAGGCATTATATGTCTTTTGATGAGAGAATTTTATACATTTACACTTAAAGTAATAATTGATAGGTATGTTAATTGTTCTTGATCAATAGACTGTATGCTGTTATGTCTCCTCTTTTTCTGGCTCTCTTCCTTTGTGACTTGATGAGTTCTTGTAGCTCTATGCTTTGATTCCCTTATATAAACTCATATAAACACTCACACACAGAGAGATACACACAAACACACAGCTTTCTGGTTATGAGGAGGCTTATATAAAATAAAACAACACTGACTATTTCATAAATAAGGTAATCATTCCCTTTCCCTTGTTTCTACGAAGGTAAGACAGTAGGGCCTTTTGTGTGGTACTAATACAATGCTTTTCCATTCTGCTGTTTTGTTTCTTTAATCTACCTAAAATCTATAAGCCATCTTTCATTGAATTCTCTTTTAATTTAACCCCATGCAATATACCTTTTAAGGCATTGACAAATACAGATATAAATTACATTATAAACACTATTTCCCCTTAAAAAATGATGCCCCAGAAGATGAAATATTTTTTCTAAGCTTATGCAGACAGTAAAAGAGGAGAAATTCAGACTTTAAATCAAGTTTTCCTCTAGAAACATACATAGTTGTCACTGTGTAGCCTGACAGATCAAGACTTACCTCAGGGTGAAACCTTGTTACAAATTACATGTGGCAAAATGATTTTGCCGTATTTCAGAACATGCAGTAACTATTGTGAGAGTTTTATATCAGTATTGAGGATTCTTGGCTATATCTGGCAGCAACAATATTTTTTTGAGAGCTAGCCACATCACAAGATCTGGGACATTTTAAGAGTTAGATTTAGTACAAGAAGCAGATAGCAGTGATCACATATTTCAAAATAAGAACGGCAGTGAGAATGGTTGTCCTCAGAAAAAAGCCCTAGAGGTTTCATCTTATTATCCTCCTTTCCAGTATCCATAAATCCATAACAAAATTGCCAAAATCTCAATCTATAATTGATGCAAAGGGAAACACTTGGTGGTGGAAGGGAATAAGACAGTCTCCTCTTACAATACTTGGCTTGTTTTCTGGAAAAAAATAAATAAATTTGCTAAACTTAATCTGAACTTGCTGGTCTCCATTGAGCCTTTCATCCGTAATGAATGTGAAGTTTTCACCATCATCGTGAGGCCCACATGTCTTTATCCGGCCTTTTTTTGTGGTCTGATGATGAAAACCACAGATACTCCCAAGTGCACAGGAAATTCAATAGAGCCTTAAAAAAGGCTTTCGTTTTGTTTGGCACATAGATTTTGCAATCTGGAATAGGAAAAAAACCGAAATTTCAAAGGCAGCTTAATGAGGTAATACTACAAGAAGCAAAAGTAACTGAATCAATTCAACCACGTTGGTTCAATTTGAAACAACCAAACATACAATTCGGGTGATAATGCTACTCTTGACATGGACTGATACTGAAGATCATTTTTATTCAGAATTTTAGAGAATCAATTCAAAGCTGTGCATTAAGAAAATAATCTGGTGTTTTAGGAACCTATACTTATTTTTTTAAACCTATACTTGTTTTTAATAATACACAAACCTCAATATGTGAACAGTGGAGTTTTTGTCAGAAATTAGGACATTTACCCCTTGTCTACTGCTTATTAATTTTTTTAAAAAATAGTTAATGCATTTATGTAGTACAGTGTCCAGAAGTTAACAGAGTGTAGAGAGAAAAGTACATTTTACTCCTACCATGTCCTCTAACTATGAGTTCTCCTCATTAGATAAAATTCCAATTATGAGTATTT
The DNA here is from genome assembly GCA_004026965.1 of Petromus typicus. Classification (NCBI taxonomy): domain Eukaryota; kingdom Metazoa; phylum Chordata; class Mammalia; order Rodentia; family Petromuridae; genus Petromus; species Petromus typicus. Next base: position 37,830 of record PVIR01002909.1, on the reverse strand, counting down.
GAAAAGACATAATGAACATCTATATATTTGAGTCTGCAGTTACTTATATATATTCATAAATTATTTTAATTTTAGACAAATATATACTTTGCAATTTGTCACTTAAAATAGATCTTGGATGACATTATATGACATTACTTGTATATGATGGATAAGTAGGATTCAGTTGTGTGAATATAACATAATTATAATACTAGCTTAAAACTATTTGGATTTTGTCATTTTCTAATGCTCTAATGAATTTCATTCTTAGCAACATTATTATTATTTTCTATATGAAGAAATTGATAGTAAGACATTCATTATCCTGAAAAAAGACTATAAAGGTACATCTAGGTATCAGAAGTAGCAAAGGTGAATCCTTTGTTTCCAGAACCTGAATTTATACATCTTAGTTCTTTTACACTGCCGCAAAGCTCATAAATTACGGAGATTGGCTGCTAACTTTCCACTGTGCCATTTCCAGGAGTATTTATAAACAGCCTTGGGAAAGAGATTGCAATTCCCTTCTTGGCAGAAGGCAGATCTTTCTACTGTCCAGAAAAATAAAAATAGTCTATCTTTCCATGGCAGAGGGAAGATTTATTTGCAGATTCTTATAAATGAGGTAAGTTCTCTATGTTTGGGATCATAAACTATGCTGCAACCACCCTGTGTGTGCAACATCTTTATGAAGCCCTCAATATATTGCCTCTGTGGGAGTGAAGGGCAAGAAGAACCTATCCACAACTTCTGTTTGATATATCGTGAATAATCAACTGCTTTACTTCTGATCCAGGAATCCTATGGGTTCTGTCATCATCCATGAAATTGTGATTTACTAACTTAACAGTTTTCAAGTACAATAAATCTCAGAACTTTTGCTCTTTAGAAAATGTTCTTAACCCATCCTCTACTGCCTGTTTCTAGCATTATAATGTGATAAAATATTCCATCCCCATCCATGGATATTTAAAATTTTTATAATGATTTCTGGCTCCTGGTCTAATACATATAGAGTTTGGAAGAAGTCATTCCAACTACTCTAATCCTTCGGGGTGGGGTGGGGGGTGAAAAAAACGAAAATCAAAATCTTGAATTCATGAAGAACTAGTGTCACAAGACAAACCACTACCCTTAAAACTGGCGACAGGTAGATAGCCTCTGCTACTACCTTTAAACAAACTCCAAATACTCTCTTTTACATTAAAAAAATTGAATTAGTGATACAGATTTTGCTCAGTATAATCCAAGTCTGCAAAAAATAAAAAAGAAAAACCTCACACAAAAGTTCTATTTCCTTGTTCCTGGTTTTGAATCTATTAGGCTCTCAGTAAAAATGTTACAAGGTGTGCTAAAGCCAAAGGCACAGTTTGAAAAGATAAAAGCAAGCAATACCACCAGTCTAGTATGGCAAAGGTTTTTGAATTATCACACTAAGAATTTCAACTGGTTAATTTTCTGTATGACTTAATGGAAAACATGTAGAATATGCAAAAACAGAGGACTAATGCAAGTAGGGAGATGGAGACTCCGAGAAAGAGAAGGAAATATTAACAATAAAAATGCTGCACTGAATGAAGAAACGGACTTTATGTGACTGGAAAAAGTTTCACTGATATTGAAGATGTGTCAAACAAAGATTTTCCTAAACCAGAAACAAAGAGAAAAAATATTTTTAATGGGCTAGGATATTCAAGACTATGAGATAATTACAAAAGTACATCTTTTTTTAAAATCTTTATTGGGACAGTACAAAAACGCATCATGATTGCACTCCATAATGGGGATTTGTACCAGTATAAGACACAATTTAATTCTCATTTTCTCCCATAGCCCTACCCACCCTACCACCCCCCATATACATAAAATTTGTTTCCTTACTTAAAAGAGAAAGCTGAAAGATGAGAGCTAGGGGTCTAGCTCAAGAGGTAGCTTGGAAAACTGAAGGAAGAAAATAAGGAGCAAAGGAAATAATTTAATATCATATCTGGGTATTTTTTTCAAAACATAGAGGGGATTTTCATCTCACACCATCAGATGTATCTGGCTTGCAGTGGCTCACAAGTTCCTAAGTGTTCATCAAGTCTAAGCTCCAATTTCCTTCTCTTAGCACCAAACACTTGAGTTTCTTATTTATCAAGTGTGCTAGACTTGCATGCATTTGAAATTCCCTTACCATTGCTTAGATTCTTCTTCTTAGTTATGGGAAATATTCCCATAACTCTTTTTTTTTACTTCCTTTACTTTCTATAGGTCTTTGCTGAGGTATTTCTTCTCAGAGAGACTTGGGCTGACCATCCCACCTAAAATAGTTTCCACCAGTGTCAGTCTATTCTCGAGTCTACTTTAAGTGGTACTGATCACCACATGGCATCATAAACTTGCACTTGCTTATCATCTGTATCTCCCAGTAGAACAATGATGGCAAATCGTTTAGAGATCAACCATGTAAACTGCAGCCCTAAATCCACTTATTTGTTGCAAAGTGCCAGCAATGCAATTAAACTTGAATATTGAGGTTTTAGTTTCACAAAAAAAAATCTTACACGACTCTTGAAGTCATCACAGAGAGAAAATAGATGACTCTGTCCTTCCAAGCTCAATTACCAAATCTATTGCAGATGTTCAAAAATCTTTGCTGAAGAAATGAATGACTTGTTGTAAACTTCTAAAATAAGACAATTTCTACAAATTCAATTTGGTTGGGCCTATAATGTACAAAAGTTAAATACGGAAGAAATTACACTTCTGTAGCTACAGAGTGGATAGTTTCCCAAAATTCATACCTCAATATAAAACAAAGCTAATTTTTACCTAGTCTGAATGTTTTCCTCTCTCAAACTGTATTCAACATCCAAATCTCCATTGCAGTTTTTATTTTTCATGATTTTATATGTAAATTAAAGTGATTCCTAAACAATCATCAAGTGATTATTATGCAATTTACAAATATGCTTTATAAGTGTAACATCTTTATTGTAGTCAGTACAGATAGGGAAAATGACATATGAATCTCCTAGAGAATGAAAATGTTTATACAGAAAGAAATAAACTTACAACAAGTTACTTTAGAATCCATGTCTTGAATATATACCTGTTGATTTGATAAAATATTAGAGTTTATTTTAAACTACTCCCAAAGTCCAGGCTGTTTCTGGTCATTGTTAATCTTTTAAATTTGTAAACACTTGTATTTCTCCATGTGTTCTGACCTCCCACATCCAATTTGTCTAGGTTATCATTAAAACTAAAAGTTTTTACCTCCTCAAAGATGTTTTAACTTCAATCCTCATAAACTTTTGACCCACATAAATCCATCCTGATTGCCCAAATTCCCACAGCTCTCTGAAGTGACTCTGGCATCCTTTTTTCCTTTTCATGCTGTAGTAGAAGCCTCTGAGTGTGTTATGGATTGAAATTCTGCTTGGCCTTTGCCCAACTCATTTCTGTAATATGAAGTATGGCTTGGAAGAAGTCTGAGAAGTACCTGTGTATGTAATATGTGCATCAATACATATTGTAAGTATAAACATTTGTTGACTTGAGAATATCCTCTTAGTAGTAGTATTGATGCATTCCTCTGTCTTATGTGCCTGAGATTGTTTTTATGCAAATAAAATTTTATCTCCTTTTTACTATTATGTTATTTCACATCATTAGTCTTCACTTCTTTTGGATCATGGGAACCTATGAGCAGAAAAAAAAATACTTTCATATCATCACATTTAATTACATTTAAATATTCATGCAAAACAAAAAGGAGTGAAAGCATAGAAATATATGTAAAATGCAATTGTATAGCTAGATATATTATAGGCACATAGAAAGATAGATAGATAGATACATGGATAGATAGATGGACTGTTACCATTGTCAAAGAAAGCAAAAGAAGCACAAGAAGGAAGCATTGCTATGTGAAGTCACAGAGCAATTCTTTGAAATGTTCCCAATGAATCACTTCTAAGCATCATGAACGATAGTTAGGAGGGTGTGAGAACAGAAATGAAATAGCACTAAATCAGTTGAGGTTTATAGTTTTCAAAGACATTTTAATAAAAAGAGAATGGTCTGGTGATTACAGAAGTAAGAGTCAGAGTTCTTGGGGTTAAGTCCACCTGACTCATCAAGAACCTTGGCAGGTGGATTCAATGAGAACTCTGCACCAGCTGGTGCCTCTACCACCCAGAGAGTCTTTCCACTTCAACCATATGAACCAAGAAGATATTTTTCCAGAGAGAAGAGTCATATGACTCCTTAGGCTCTCTATGAGTATGAATTTATTCTACTCATCTTAATAAATATTTTAAACAGAGCATTTGACTTGAGCAGATGTCTTGTAAACATGCTATCATTATGATATTATTGCACTGGTTTTATTTTTTTTTTCTGTGTGCTTTTAGACATTGGCAGGGTCTGTTGAGTCTCTAAGACTTTGACTGAGATCTTCAGGTGCCCTTCTTGAAAATATAGTCAGTTCAACTTGTATGAAAATATTTAATGTAGTTGGAGTAGGATATAGTGAATAATTCCACAGCTGTCAGACAACACATATATAGTACAATCTCTCAGAAGCCAGCAAAGCATCAACCACATAAATTCTTAGCCACAGGGAAGTCTCCTCTCACAGTGTAAAGTGGACCCCATATGAAGATTCATGTTCCTCTCTGCAATGTCCTTCAAAATGATCTCAAATTAATATGAACCTAGGGGGATCAGGAGTCATTCTTTGGTTTAACTGTCCAATGAAGGAGACCAAAGCTAGGTCTTTCTCTCAGCCACTGTGGAGTTCAAGAGGCATCTTCTGAAAGGGTTAAGAACATACATTCTGATTCCTAGGAGTAAAATAACAACAATTTTTACTGTGTAACATTGATAACCCACGAAACAGCATTTTTATTTCACCTGAACCACTTGGTCCTGAGACCAAATGAAGCTTCACAAATAACTACAAATATAACCTCAATAACAACAAAAGGAAAACAACCATCTATCAAGTGCTTTACTAATTCATTTATTCACATGACAAATAAGTAAATTCAAGAAATACTTGATAAAAGCCTTTTCTAGGTCATCTCAACCTATTGAATTTATTATTCATATTTTATTGATAAAGAAATGGAAAATTAGAGATAACTGTACTTTAGGCAAGTGTATATCAGGTCAAAATCCAAAATAAGTCTCTTCTTCTTTAGCTTCCAAGTGTTCTTTACTCATCTCATCTGGTTCTCGGATATGCTCTTTTTTCTTTTCTTTTTCCTTTCTTTTTTTAGGAAGAAAGCCCAGCCAAATATTTGCTATGACAATGGAGAGAGGTCAAGGCTTACGATTTATTTTTTTTACATACCACTTCTCTCAAGCCACTGTTTGCAAATTATTGCACAAGGTGCCATGATATTCCCCAACTGCACCAGAGGCAATTTCTTGATAGATCCAGTTCCTACAATAACAACCATAGTCCAGAAAATAAGGGACGTGGGGAATAAGTGGTTTAGGGCCTGTGTTTTTTGGCCTTGTACTGCTAAGAGTGTATAATCTGGATAGATGTTAGCTTTCTAAACAAACATAACCCCTGGTTGCATTAAAGGAGGAAATAAAGTTTTAGAAAGTCAGCTTTTTGTTGAGTACAAAACGGGGATTAGTTCGCGAAGGAGCAAAAACGATCCCAGGAGCACAGAGGTCCTGCCTCCCGATAATAATAAGTTTTTGGTTTTCTAATACATTTCATCAAGAACCAGTCTTAGAAAATTCTTTTACATCAAAGAAAAGGTGATCAATTTAGACAGGCCTTGAAAAAGTCCTCGACTGTAGCTGGCTTTTGACATGAAGGCTAGATTTCATCTATGTATTTAACTTGAGAGTCCTTTCTTGGCCAGACATGGCCAATGGGAAAGTGACAATTTTCCACACTAAAAATTCACTCAGAAAAATAAACAGAAAGACATGATCAAAATAGGAGAAGCTACCATTTTATTGATGGTGAATACGTGACACCACTGAATACTGTAAAACATAGTAGGCCCCGATAGCGACCAGCACTACAGGTTACAGGTCTTAGGAAGAAAATGAAACTGAAGGGTGAAACACTCAGCTCTACTTTTATTCAAAGGAACTTTAGAAATTAATATTATTATAGAAAGATATAAGGAAGAAATATTACTAACAAATACCTGCTTTCGTTCTTAACATATAAGGTGTGATTTGTAACTAGGACAAAAACTAGGCCTATTAAATAAAATAAATATAATTACATATGAAAAATTTTGCAAGCACAACAGCGTGGTTTTGCAAAAGTTCAGTTGTACCTTTGATAAGTAAGATAGGGATGCAACAACACTTTCCTTTTCTACTTGTTTGTTAAAAGATATTTTCAGTTTTCTATACTTTAAAATCTTCAGGTTTTACAACCATAATGTTACTGGAAAATCACATTCAAATGACAGATATAAAATGCAGACATGGATGATTTACATGTATTTCAAAGTAACTGTATTTGGTGCTGACACTAAGAAAAGAAATTAGAAATCTCATGTGCTCAATGTAAAGCTTTCTTCCTTAGCTACAACTTGTATCTAGTTATCTAGATAAATTTTCTCAGCTCATTTATTAGCTGAAAGGTTTATTACTGCATGTAAAGATAGGTCTGTAATCATATAAAAATCAACTTATTAATAAACCCACACAAGACTAAAAACAAATAAAAAAACATTAGTGAAGGAATACTTTTACTACTGAAAAGGAGAAACAACACTGGAAGATTAAGAGCAGAGTTTTCTGCTATTAGCTCTATATAATTACTAAAAAAAGTAGGATATCATAGACTATAATTAATAAGGTTCATATGAATAAAAATAATAGAAGTAAACCACTTAAACTTTTGTAGTTTTGTGAATTGATCATCAAAAGAAAAAATCGCAGTAAAATTACAATCACAGATGCTTCTTCACATTTTCAACTATATTCCAAACTACATCTTAAATCTTTATTTTTGTGCTATCATTTAGATAGAACATGACAAAGTACTGTATCAATACCAACTATGTTACAACTAAAAATCTATCTTAAAAAGCAAATTGCTGTTAAAATTATTTATTACAATTATTTTATGTTTTAATTTTAAATATAATTTGAACTTTTAAAAAATTTAGTTGACTATATTAAGGTAAATGTACATATAATAAAATGCATGGAATTTTAAACCAATTGATAAATGAATCATACTCAAGTAATGACCCTCCAACAGAATCTCTTAAATCCTTTATCTCTTGGGTCCTTTACATTTTTGAAATGGTATTGTTGTTCACCCTTGGAATGCTTTTATTGCTTTTGTTCTGTTTTCTTGGGGAGTAGAGATTTATTTCAAGGACTTTTGTGTGCAACCTTCTGTTTCAATATCTCTCACGCCAACAGGCAAAGGATAATAAGGTTCTGCCCATAGGTAAGTGTATCCATTCTAATTACTCTTCAGACAGCAAGGAGGCAGCAGCAAGTGGTTTCGTGAATTCAATAGTCCCGGGTGGTGTAGATCTAGACCCTGCGTTTCACTTAATCCTCCACCTTCTTATCACCTGCTCTGAGAGCAACGACACTGCAGGCTACTGAAGCCCACAGTGGGATGGAGGGGTATTGGGGAGCACAGGTTCATGACAACCTATGCTCCAGTCAGTCTTGGAAGGTCAAGGCCCTATCTGATGCCTCCTTACTAACGCTTTCAGTAACTATTTGATAAACGGAGTTTCCTTCCAGTCTTCCGAGAAGAACATGAGTTTATAGATATTCCGTTCTAATACAGTAAGCACATTCCAACACGCCCACTTCTTTGAATCTTTTCTGCCACAATTGGGCATGGCAGCGCTGGAACCTCTTCCTCACCGAGTGTGGTCGTCATGCTCACCAAGGGTCCCCGGCCTATTATTCTATGTAAGGGTTTTTAGGGAAGCAGGACTTATTGGCCTTTGGAGTTTCCGGCAGGAAGTTAAGGTCTAAATCATAAGATTTGTTGTGTATAAGGGGAAGGGGGCTGCAGGGAGGGTAAGGAAAGAGAAGAAATGGGAATCAAGATGTGTCATGTACAAGTTTAAACTCTCAATGTTGAATGTGATCATAGTGTATACATACAATGTGCCAATAAAATCAATTTTAAAATAAACAATAAATCATAAGATACTGTCTCCTATTGACCGTATCTCTATTTTCTACATTTTTGTTCTCTCCCAACCCCCTCCTTATTCAGCACCCTCTTCTAGACTGTCACGTTATCCAGGTCTTGCCTCCTGCCTTGACAAAAGGATGCTTCTCTAGTTGAGACTGAAGTTTGGGCCTGTTTATCAGTTAGGAGGCTGGAAGAAAAAGTTAGAGATGCTGAATAGAGCAGGTCCACTGTTCCATTTGAATCTTTCTCATAATCTTTTAGTAAGAATATAAAACATATTTTTGTGGCCAGGGATTTAGCTCAGCATCATAATGCCTATCTGGCAAGCATGAGGTTCCAGGTTCAATCCGGAGTACCACAAAAACAAACAAACAAACAAACAAAAAACCACATTTATTTATTTGAGTTTATTGGTACATTTTGTGTGTACATAATGAGCATATTCAAAATTTAAAAGTTGGATTTGAAATCCATTTTTTTTCTGCAAATAAGATAGCCACTCCTGCTTTTTTGTGGTTTCCCGTGGCATGAAGAATTGTTTCCATCTTTGCACTATGGATTTGTTTTTGAATCAACTATGTATCTTGAATACAGAATATTGTTGGATCTTGCTTTTTGATCCGTTCTGTGAATCTTTTTCTTTTAACTGGAGAATTGAGGCCATTACATTGATGGTTATAACTGATACATGATGACTTATACTTGTCATGATATTTTTCTGTAGTTGGAATTTTATTAGTTTCCCCCCGCCATGTAATATTCTGGCTTTCCTAATGGTTTCACTGTATTAGATCTCATGGAGCTGTGAGCTACATTGTCTTTTTCTGGGATTTTTTTTTTTTTTTTTTTTTTTTTTTGAGACAAGGTCTCGCTTTATAGTTCAGGCTAGTCCTGAGCTCAGCCTCAAACTCACATCACAGCAATCCTCCTGATCCTCCTGCCTCTGCCTCTGCCTCCCAAATTCTGGGATTACAGGCTTAAACCACCATGCCTAGCACTGTGGTATGTGGTGCTCATTGCTGCTGGGAATGAGTCTCCATGCCCAGTACTGTACATGGTTGCTGGGGAATCGAACCCTCGCCCTTGCGCTTGCAAGACAGGCACTGGAACCACTGAGCTAACTCCCTGGCCCCTCTGGGATATTGTTTAGAGGCTTTGTAATGCAGACTTGGTGTTCATGAAATTTCTCAGGTGTTCTTTATCATGGAAATAGCTTATTTCCACATCAGTTTTAAAGGAGAGTTATGCAGAATACATCAATCTAAACTGGAGGTTGTTTACTTTTAGGGCTTGACATACTACACTCCAGGGTATCCTTGAGTTGAGTGTTTGCGTTGAAAAGTTGGCTGTAATTCTGAAGGACTTTCTTTGTATGTGATTTTTAAATTTTCTCTGCTTCCAATATTTTGTTCTTCTGTTGAGATTCTGGTATCATGATTACTATATGTCTAGATGTGTTTTATAATCTAATTTTATTTAGTTAGTTAGTTATGTTTTAGACCATTTTTAGTTGGAGTCCTGTATGCCTCACTTATCCATATGTCAAGTTGTTTTCTCTTGCTTGGGAAGTTTTCTGCCATTATATCTGTGAACAGTTTTGTTTTTTTTTTTAATGTCATTTACACTATCTCCTGTTTCTTCATTGACTCTAATCAGTTTTAAATTTCTCTTCTTTGCAATACTTAGCAGCTGCTAGATTGATTTACCATGGTCCCTTACTAATTTTTAAGAAATTTTTCTTTTCCAGGTCACTAACTGCAATCCTTTCTTTTATGTCTGAAATTTTGTCCTCAAATAGATCAGCTCTATTATGTAAGCTTTCGATGGAGTTTCTTATCTCTTGAACTTCTTTTTGAATCTGTTTCTTGGATTCCATTTGTTTTCTATGCTGGGATTCCATCATGTTCCTAGATCTTCAATATTTTTATCTGTGTCATTCACTCTGGTCATCTTCTGTACTATTATCTGCAAGGTTATCTCCAATATCATTTTTTCCAGATCCTCTTTTATACCCAGTTCAGGGAGTTCAGGTGGTTGTGTTTCAGAGCGGTCTGTTTATAAGGTCCCTAATTTTCCCTCTGGAGATTGGGAATTCTGGGTTTCACTTTTATTTGGGTTTTTTCTCATTTTGATTTTTCGCTTTTGTTAGTGGTTTGAGTTTAAATTTGGGTTAATGTCTGCTTGTTCAAGTACCTTTCTTACAAATATTTAGATCCCTTAAGAAATGATTTCTTACTGGTCATCTCCCTGATATCATTGGCCCTTAGCCTCTGCATAAGTCCCAGCACAACCACAGCACTTAGTGCACAGTAGCAGATTCCAGGTCTGTGTCTCCCGTGATCATCTGATGCTCCCGTGAGAACTTGGCACAGAGACACTGTGTAGATGGGCCAGAGCAGCTCAGCACAGGCCTCACCCAGGTCTGAGTTCCAGTGCTGTTATGCTGGTTACTGCACAGGTGCGGATTCTGGGCCTGAATCTTACTCAATCTCCACATACTTTTAAAGAGAATATCTGAAATACATTTCAATAAACCATACTATTTTGAGAGATACTTACCTGAAATTGATCATGTGAAACATGCATTATAGTACTGTTTCTGAGAAATAAAATTATTATTTAATTGGTCTTCATTTGATAAATACCAGAGAGCAAAATACTGTCTCAACTTACTTATATTTTTAGGAGTAGGTTTCTTAATTCTTGACATGATTGTCTTTCATCAAACTATATTGCTTTATCGATCTTGTGTATTGAGTAAGTTGTGCATTTTTAGATGCGCCAGTCTGAAGACTCTGACTCCTTAATTTTTTTTTGTAAAATGAAAACTATCAGCAGCCTCACCTTCATTAAAAATCCCTGACCAGAAATCTATCATCAAAAATCTGTCATCAAAGTGTAAATGAGGACTGAACTATATAATGGATATTGTGAAATAGGAAAAAAGTGTTCAGAAGGAAATGGGTTCCGGGGAAGGAGTGAAAAAGGAAAAGAAAAAATGAGAAAAGAAGAAATTAGTGGAAACAAAGCTCATGTGACTAGAGAGAGGTGGAAGAGTGGAGGTGTGTGAGAAAACAGGAATGGAAAAAAAAAAACAAAAACCAAGATGGATCGTGTACAGGTCCGAATCTCATATAATAAATGTGATCAAAATGTACACCTAAATTGTACCAATAATCTCAGTGAATAAAAAACTATCATAGGCCAAAGGAATGAGTGCATTAAAGCATTTTTTGGAAAAAAATTAATAGTGAATAATAGTAACTTCATTAAAACAAAGCATAATATCCTAAAAAAATTTATATGCATAGATTGTTTATGATGTTGAAAATTCTCATGAGGAAAAAGTCTGCAACATGATTTTAACAGTTCTCTTCCAGAAATTTGTCTGTATTTTGACATATCTCAGACACTGCTTACTTTGGAGGAAAGTTGTCTTGAAGGAAAAATGTGCATGCTATAAAATGAGTCATATTTTAGTTATGGAGATGTTCTCTATATTTTAAGGTGTAATTATAAAAGAAAAATCACTGATATGTCTTAACAACAAGAAGGAACACACTTTGAGCATATAATTCCCATCAATAGTGATTTTCTGTGTGAGTAGGAAAGGATTGCTCTTTTTTAAGATCAGAAATGGCACAAATCAGTAACACTCCACACACACTGCTTTGTTCTGAGGTTCAAAGAATTATCGGATAGCTTTTATCAAGCCATGGAAAACAAAAGAGTTTTGCCTCAATTAATGGCTACTTTTCTCGATCTATTTACAGGATTTAGGCAGTAAATCTCCTCAGTCACACTAATAAGTGTGACTAGATTTCCAGTTACCATAGAGCATTTTTTTCAGCTGTCTGCATACTGGCTTGATCTTCTGTTAAAATAGAGTGAATTTAAGAAGTCAGTTAACAGTTTAGTGATATTTAATTCTAACTTATTACACTTCTACCTGAAGTAGTTATGCCTTCATGGACCTGTCCCTGTCCCCTTGAGAAATCAACTAGTCCCATTTGTGATTACTCAAAGTGGCCACTAAAGGTCACTCTTACTCCATTTTCTTGCCTACACTTTGCAACCTGGGCTCAGGTATAAAAATGTGTGAGTTCTCCATATTTGAACTAGCAAAAGATGCACTAGTGAGAGGAAGTTCAAGAAGACAGAAATGCAATTAGCACACCAGCCTTATTTCAGGAGGGCATCAAGCTTATCTGTGCAAAGGGTGTAAGATAGAAAGCTTGTGTTACATCCCTACATTAATGCCTTTCTGGGGAAATATCAAAATTCATTAGAAGTTCACTTTAAAATGAATATGGGAAGATATATACTAAAGGGCATGATTTTATTAGTGACTCAGAGTGACAGTGCTTTCTTTAAAAGAAAAGTAAGCCATTTTAAGACACATGTAAGCCTTCAAATCTTTATTGAATTAGTCAGTCTTATCTGGTCCTGTCGGAAGTGAGGAGAAGGAAGCTTGATATTTGCATCTGCCTAGACTTCAAGAATTCAAATCATCTGTAAAAGTAATGGCATTATGTATAAGAACCATTTTCTTTTTATATGTAAATATTTAGGATATTTAGAAAATTCTCACATTTAGTAGTCTTGGATTTCTGAGGAGAACATGATTTTTTAAATAGTTGAGAGGAGACTCACAAATAAGCAGTATATATGCTTAATAGCACTCGTCATAAAGGGAAGATAATTTAAAGCAATTGAACAATCATCTTTTAAACTACAATGATGGCAAATCTAAATAGGAAAATATCAAATATTAAGGCTAAGACCATAGTTTGGTAATACTGCACATAAGTGGTAGCATTTGGCAAGGACCAATAAAAAGAACATCTGTATTTTTGGATCAAATATTTTTACTTTTAGGATATATCCTGGAGTAATCCCACTTATCTATTAAAGAAAGAACATACAATAAAAAATAACAAACTCAAAAATCAATATTGAGTGAATAGTCAAACAATTCTATGCTTAGCTTTCATAAAGGATACTTGTCTTGGAGATGACTCATGAAAAATGCATGGCCTGCTAGATAACTAAAATGGAGTGGTACGTGCTTTTTAAAAATACAAAACTTAAGATGTTAGATTAAACATTATGAAATTGCTGATATTCAGTTATTTTTAACTTACAAAAAGGGCAGTTTAATAAGGTTCAATCTATACCTACAAATAATGGGCTTTAAGATTTTTCAAAAGGAATCAGGATTAGTGTGGTAATATGAGGGGATTTTTAAGTAAATTGAACATATTTTGTGGAAAGAAGTGTATCCATGTACTGTGCAAATTTAAATTATTTACATGTAAGTCATTT